>CAUYTI010144794.1:0-10767 GCA_963575145.1 Galago senegalensis
GGGTAGAGTGCCATGGCATCACGCTCACAGCAACCTCCAACTCCTGGGCTCAAGCGAGTCTCCTGCCTCAGCCTCCCAAGTAGCTGGGACTACAGGCGCCCGCCACAACGCCTGGCCATTTTTTTTTTTTTTGGTTGCAGCCACCATTGTTGTTTGGCGGGCCTGGGCTGGGGATTTGAACCCGCCACCTTAGGTGTATGTGCCTGGCGCCTTAGCTGCTTGAGCCATAGGCACCGAGCCTAAATGCTCTACTTATATCCTGACCTGGATGTATTAAAACTGTACTTTTCTGCCTTTCAAGGAAGCAAAACCTAGCTCTGTTTGCATTAAAACCACTAACCATTATAAAAACATGTCTGTAGTGTGTGTGTGTGTGTGTTCCTTCTTCTCAGGCTGTGGTGTGCCTAGGCTCAGCACTGAATGTGGAGGATGAGTGGTCTATCTCCCACTGGGTGAGTTAGGAATGTGTACTAAGAAATGCTAAGAGTAATTCATTCACCTCACAATTCATCACTTACAGGTATTTATCTGACAGATATAGTCATATATGTACGTGAAACTGCATTACTAAAGGGCATTAGTATTATTTTGCTAAGCAGGCCCCTGTCTGGTTTAAACTCCCTGTGCACCAGGGCTGGCACTCTAACCATTTATTTTGTTTGCAGTTTTTTGGCCAGGGCCGGGCTTGAACCTGCCACCACCAGTATATGGGGTGGGCTACTCCTTGAGCCACAGGTGCCACTCTAGCACTCTAACCATTGAGCTACAGGCACCTAGCCTTATAGGGCATTATTTTAAGAGCAAATAACAGGAAATAAATGTCCCTTGGTAACAGAGTGGTTGATAAATGCTGGTGGGGCACCAGCCACATACACTAGAGCTGGCAGGTTTAAATCCAGCCTGGGCCTGCCAAACGACAACTACAACCAAAAAAAAAAATAGCTGGGCATTGTGGCAGGTGCCTGTAATCCCTGCTACTTGGGAGGCTGAAGCAAGAGAATCTCGTAAGCCCAAGAGTTTGAGGTTTCTGTGACGCCACGGCACTCCACCCAGGGCAACAGCTTGAGACTGTCTCAAAAAAAAAAACAAAACAAAAAACCCCCCAAAACTGGATAAGCTGTAGTTTACTGAAGTGAAATGCTCCCTCCAGAAAACAAGCCCTAATTTAAAAAAGCTACTTGGGAGGCTGAGGCAAGATACCATTTCCCTCCTTTGGGGTCGTAGTTATCCTGGCCTTAAAATGTCTCCAAATTCTGATAGTCTTCCCTTCAAAACTCAGAGCCTAATTCTCCTTCTGAGTGTGGGCTGGGTGCAAGGGCTTGATTCTAACAAGTTGATTGTGGAGGCAATGATAGCATGAGACAACTAAGGTTAGCTCAAAAAACCACTGTGGCCTTCTGGCTCTCCTTAGGATCGACTACTCTGAGGAAGCTGGTGGTCATGTTTTTAGTATGCACAAGCAGCTCTACATAAGGGTCCTGAAAGGAAAGAACTGAGGCTTTCACCCAAGAGCCACATAAGGGTACTTGCTTCAATTGCAACCACCCATATAAATCATTCTGAAATCCTTGACCCATAGAAACTGTGAGATAATAAATGTTTGTTGCTTTAAGCCACTAAGTTGTGGAATAACTTGTTAAGGCAGCAATAAATACACTGAACAACAGTTATCCATTAAACATTTTAAATACTTAATTTCTGCCAGCCCTATACAACTCTCTTAGATCTGCAACATTTGGGAGTTGAAAGGACTCCTCAGTAGCCCTATACAACTCTCCTAGATTTGCAACATTTGGGAGTTGAAAGGACTCCTCAGTCACCTGAGCCACTAGGGCTGCAAAGTAAATGCATCACCAGCATGATTAATACCCAGGTTTCAGAGTGAGATTTAATGCTATGCACGTTAAAACATCCAAGCAGTTTTCAGAAACATGAGAAGTCTTAAGTTGCACCACGAACGTCCTCGGGGTCCATCCTAAGGGCTTGGGCTGTTCCTGATGCAGCAGTCATGGAGCTGGCTAGAGCGAGCACCACCAGACACCTGGAGGGGGAGGACACAAGGCAGGGTGAGCAGAAATGTCCCTTCTACAAGAGGCTGGCTGTGTGAGTATCCTGGGGACTCTATTTCACCAGAGTCACTGAAATGGCAGAGGCTCCAACTCCAAAAGGTGAGGAAGATACTGGCCCACGTCTAAATTGAGATGCATGGCCCTGGGCCTCATATTCCCATCTGTAACATGGGGGTATAAGAGTTGTGGCCAAGGTGACGCCTGTGGCTCAAAGGAGTAGGGCACCAGCCCCATATAACAGGGGTGGTGGGTTCAAACCCAGCCCCGGCAAAAACTGCAAAAAAAAAAAAAAAAAAAAAAAGAGTTGTGGCCAGGCAGGATTGTCAGGAGGGCAATGAGCTCTGACACAGGCAAAGTGACTGGCATGGGCACTGGCACACTGAAAACATATACAGATTGAGTCCCAGGCCTTGAGTAATACCTATAGGGGCTCACTGGGGGGATAGAAGCTGTGCAACAGCTTTAACTTTCCCTATCTGTAAAACAGGTCACCCCACCCAGAGCTGGGATGCAGACCGAGGTAGGTGGCCAGCACTAATCAGCCTCCAAGACTGCCAGAAGCTGTCTAGCAGGGAGTGGCTGGGCCCACTCTCCAATCACACAGACCAAGGCTGCTGGGCTGGCAGTTCTGTGCCAAAGGGTGGAAGGTGCTGGAAGGGCCACCCCAGAGGCCCACCCTCATGTAGGCATCTCCAGGTGAACAATCATAGTGAGTCCTCAAGACCTGCCACCCTTAGCTCTGAAGCTCAGAGAACCCACTCCTCCACCACCTGGCAGCCACGTGATTTGCCCACCCACAACAGCGGGCAGGACTCTTGCACTTGGGGGAGACTTACCACAACAGGGGGCAGGACTCTTGCACTTGGGGAGACTTACCAGAGGGGTCCGTGGAGGGTTGCTTTCATTAATCATCCTTCTTAAACTTGCCATTGATGTAAGGAACCCAGTCCAGAATCAGCCGCCAGTCGGTCATCCACACCAGCCCCACAGCACCTACAGCACCCCACATGCCCACGGTGGGGATCCTGTAGAGAGGGTGGGCAGTCAGGCCCCACTCAGAGCTCACCCTCTAAGGTCCTCTCCCAATTGCACACATGGGTGCCCATTTATCTCAATCTACTAAGTGTTGAGTGCCTACTTCATGCCTGGTCCCTGCCTAAAGATATGGGCTCTGTAGGCTACTGACCCCAAAGGTCAAAGCAGCATGTAATCTGCCCTTGGGATAGGGTCTCTGACCCACCAGTTCTTGCATCTCCCAAGAACTACTTACAGGCAGGAACATGAGCAGGTTGGAGGGACTGCCTTGGGGCCCCAACTTCAACTCTTTGACCTGCTTTCACATTAGAATTCTACTTAAGGTTTTATTTGAGGAATTCTGCTAAAAAAGAAAATCAAGTTTGTAACCAAGAAGACAGCTACTGAGTGTCCTCACAGCTAACCACAGTTTATAGTAACCCATCATCCCTGCAACGGCTGCAGGGCTGAGGGAGGTACCATGACCAGCTCCCTGTTTCACAGATGAGATCAAGCAACAGAGGGACAAGAGTCACTCACTTGATACACAGGTAAGGTAGCAGAGTGTGGACAGGAACCGAGGCATCAGGTTCCAAGTCCACATCCTTGCCTTGCATACGCTGTGAAAGTCAAGGATGAACCAGGATGCCACCTGCCATTCACATCCTTGTATAGTGTGGACCAAAGCACTCTCTTCTAATGCTAATGGAAAGAACACAGTGTTGTATGATCTTCTGAAGGCAGGCTATAAAAAGATGGTACTTCTTGGCTCAGTGCCTGTGGCTCAAGTGGCTAAGACACCAGCCAAATATACTTTAGCTGGCAGGTTCGAATCCAGCTGGGGCCTGCCAAACAACGACAGCTGCAACCAAAATATAGCTGGGAGTTGTGGCGGGTGCCTGTATCCCAGCTACTTGGGGGGCGGAGGCAGGAGAATCGCTTGAGCCCAGGAGTTGGAGGTTGCTGTGAGCTGTGATGCCACAGAACTCTACTGAGGGCAAAAGTGAGGCTCTGTCTCAAAAAAAAAGACGGTACTTTCATCTTGGGTGCCCTCTCCCTTGCTTTGGGGGAAGCTGCCATGCTGAGCTGCCCTATAGAGGGGCACCTATGCCAGAGAGCTGAAGGCAGCCTCCAGTCAACAGCCATAGAGCGACTAAACCTCACCAACCACATGAGTGAGCCTGGAAAACACCTGCCCCAGTGAAGCCTTCCTATGAGACCCCGAGCCAAAGATCTGGTGCCTGAATTCCTGAGCCACAGAAGCTATTTGATAACGAACATTTATTGTTTTAAGCTGCTAAATTTGGGGGACCATCTGTTATAATAATTATTATTACAGGTCCTACCACTGGCCAGTGGATGACTGGATTAGAATCTGAGTCTTACCTTGCTGGGTCACAATAAACCACATAACATGCCTGCAATGTTAGGGATGGTGGGAGGGGGTGCTCCTTGAGCTGTAGAGGGGGATCAACAACCCCTGTCCACCTTGTCTGAAAGTGCTTCACCAGAGACAACCCTCTCAGTGGACCAAGACACCAAGGTCCAGAGAGGGTGTAACGTGTGGGGTACCCAGTAGTGAGCAGGGATCCTCTGACCCGAGTCTAAGAAAAAAATACACACAGCTTCCTCCAGGGATGCGATCTGCTTCCTGGTCTCCCAAAGCCATGGTCTGCTGAGATTGGGCTGCAGCCCCCTCCCTACACTACAGATCTCAATAGTCTATTTCTTCTTGCCCACCAATTACAATGTCAGCCCACAAGGATTTGGTTTTATGTATTGCTGCATCTCTAGGACACAGTAGATGCTCAATAAATGCTTCTTGGCTCAGTGAAAACATGGATGGATGCAGGTCACTGCTCTTACCGCACAGATGGAAGTGGACCCACTTTACCTGGGAGAGGCTGCACTGTCTAGCTTGGGCCTGGACCGCTGTATTCTTGTCCCAGGCTGGAGTCACCCATGCTGAAAAATGCCACTATCATGCTCCACCTGAAGGACCCCTCAACCCCTCACTCTTGTCTCCCTGTCTGGGGTGGAGGAAGTGTATTCCAGCTCAGGGATGCATTGCCAAACATAAGCCCTTGTTTTTTAGTACCCCATGTGCGGAGGTCATCCCCCTATTGTGGAATCACGAGCAGGTGCAGCTGTGCTGTTTCACAGTTCTTGTCTAAAAAATCATAAAAAGTAATAACCAAGTGACTGTGACGGTAGCTCACGCCTGTAATCCTAGAACTCTTGGAGGCCCAGGCGGGTGATTGCTTGAGCTCAGGAATTGAGACCCCATCTGTAAAAAAAATAGCCGGGCGTTGTGGCAGGTGCCTGTAGTCCCTGCTACTTAGGAGGCTGAGGCAAGAGGATCATTTGAGCCCCAGAGTTAGACCCTAGCACCCCAGAAGGCTGTGAGCTATGACGCCACTACACTTTACCAAGGGCAATAATGTGAGACTCTGTCTCAAAAAAAAAAAAAAGTAATAACGTAATAAAAGAAAAGCAAAGCCAGAAATTTAAAGGTTTAGTTTCAGGCCCAAACACCTGAGTCGAGGGTGCTGGTCTGGGTAACAGGGTTCACAACCACTGGGCAATCAGGTGGGAATCCCTGGGTGGCAGGGCTCCGCAACCTCAGGGAGACTCCATCTGGTACGGGGGGAGAGGATTCCCAAGTAAAGATGGGGAAACTGAGGCTCCGAGCAGCTCAACAACTGAGCCGAGGATGCTAGGGTTTGGCCTGGGGCGCCCCAGAACACACCGCTAAACTTTCTGAGCCTCAGTGTCCCCCTGTCCCCGGGGAACAACAAAGGACCCCGGCCCGAGGCGGGAGCGGGGGTCAGTGGCAGGGCAGCATCCTCACCAGTTCTTCGCCAGTTCCCGGTAGCGCGGGCCCATGAACCGGGTGAGCATTGCGACTCCGTATACAACCTCAGGGTGACCCTGTCCGGCCAATCGCGCAGGTCCGGCCGCAGCACGCACGCGTGCAGGGGAACATCCGCCGCTGCGCACGCAGAGCAGGAAACCTCAGTCACCTCCGGGGAGGGGCGGACTGAAGTGGGCGGTGCTTTGTAATCACAATATCTTGTAGCGAGAGATGGTTGTTGTCTCTGTGGCATGGCTGCCTGTAACTCAGTATAGCCCGGAATATTTGGCTGCTGTCTTTGTGCCCCTGGTATGTGCCAGAACATTACTTACAATGAAGGAAGAGGCTTGCCTACCGTCACACAGAAGGGAAGGGCTGAGACTTAAACCCATTTTTGGAGGCATCTGGGGTTCTCACTGATGTGCTGTTGGACTTTGGCCAATTAGCGGTGCTTCCCTGAGCCTCAGCTCCCTCATCCTGCGTTGTCTGTTGCTTGGAAGCCCTGTTGGAAATCTTCGCCCGTTTGGGAGAATTAGTAAGTCCTCATTCTGGCAACAGCAGGAGGCCTGGCTTCTTGCACTGTGACCACCTCGGATCCCCTTAACTGTTGGACAGGCGGATCCTCCTTGCTCTCTGCTTTCTGCAGCTCCAGGCTCGCCTTTCTCCACTTCCTTCCTTCCCTGATTACAGACCGGAGGTGTAGGCGAGGCACTGTGACTCACGCCTGTAATCCTAGCACTCCACAAGGCTGAGGCAGGTGGATCGCCTGAGCTCGGGTGATCGATACCAGCAAGAGCAACCCCCTGTCTCTACTAAAACTAGAAAAACTAACCAGGCATTCTAGCAGACACCTGGAATCTCAGCCTCTTGAAAGGCTGAATCCAGAAGTTCTCTTGGGCGGGGCGCAGTGCCTCACACCTGCAATCCTAGCACTCTGGGAGGCCAAGGCAGGTGGATTGGCAGGTCTAAAAAACCCCAAAAGACCTGATGTATAAGTGCACAATGAGCTTCCAACTTTCAGTACCAGTTTGGCACTCTGGGCAGGTGTAGACAGAAGGAAGAAGGGCACATTCCAGAAACCACCATTGCAACATCATGCCTTTTCCTCTATTTTCATCAAACGCAGCCTCCCTCAGGAAGCCTTCTTTGACTGGCTAACCCCCAGGCACCTTTGACAGCATGAACATCTAGGTCATAGCCTAGATAGATGAGGAATGGAGTGTTGTTTCTGGGCCCCCAGTGTTGGATACAGACATGGTGATAACGAATGGACACCATGGGTTCTTCGGTCAAACCCTTCCTGTTTTCCTGGATTCCGTCCCTCAGCAACCTCCAAGCCTGCTGTTCTCTGGGGGATACATGTTCTGACTCATCCTTGTCTCTAGGCAAGAATTGTAAGTGAGAGCCAGAAATTTAGAGACCACATTCTGGGTTAATGGTTTGGGTATTGTTTCTAGATTTTTCCAGGTGCCCTGGAGTTTTTGAGTTTGGGCTGAATAAAACCATCCTTTGGTGGCTCACACTGGTAATCCTAGCACTCTGGGAGGCTGAAGTGAGAGGATCACTTGAACTCAGGAGTTTGAGACCAGCCTGAGCAACACAGTGAGACTTTATCTCTACTAAAAATAGAAAAAAATTAGCTGCACATTGTGGTGGGCGCCTATAGTCCCAACTATTCGGGAGGCTGAGGCAAGAGAATCACTTAAGCCCAACACTTTGAGGTTGCTGTGATGTCCCAGGGTGACAGCTTGAGGCTCTGTCTCAAAAGAAAAAAAAAAGGGATGTAGTGGCTATTGTCAAGACTGTAAAGAGAAAGGAGGAGGAGGGGAGAGAGAGAGAGAATATGAGAATAAGGCTGCCTGAATAAATGAGCAAACGTGAGGATAGAGGCCTAGGGGCCACCAGTGCTGGATCCCAGCAATTCCTGAAGCTCTTCCTCATTGCTTCTTGTGCTTAATGAACTTCAGCTCATGAGGCAAAATGCTTTTTACTAAGTAATAAGCAAAGAAAACTGGCTTAAGAGGCAAAAGCAAAGTTCTAAGTCATGATGAATGGCTTCAGAGATGGCTGGATGTAGGGTAGGGGCCCAGCAATATCATTACAAATCCCTCTCCATCTCTCAGCAATTCTTTCCTTTATGTCACCCTCATTCTTTGGTGAACTCTCTTTTAGTAGCAGCATCTGAGGACTCCAAGTTGACATTCTAGTCACCCTTGTAGGATGATGACACCTCTTCCCCAAGAGCCTGCTATGGATACAAGTGGAGTCAGTCTCTCTCATGTGATAGCGTGGGCTGAATTGGGGAGCCAGGGGATTCCTCAAAGAAAATAGGCAGGATTCTGTGATACAGAGATGGTGGATGGGCAAGAACTACCGACCTCCCTCACACTTGCGTGGGCTTCTTCTCCTAGTACATCAGAGTCATAGACATTTAGTGAGGGCTTCCAGGGTGCCAGGCACTGTTCCCTGTACTTCTTGTGTATTACCTCTTTCCATCAATCCTTGTCATAGCTAGGAAACTGAGGCACTTGGAGATTAAGTGCCTTGCAACCTGAATGAAATATCACAAAGCAGTTGCTTGATACTTGCTTATGGGATGGAGGGATGAGTGGGAGCCACATGGCCTACAGGTGCCATCTTTCTTTCCAACACCCACTGACCCAGTCTGAAGGCACCAGTACTTTGGTCCTCCTACTGGGGTCCCACTGGGACTGGGCACTTATGCGCTTCCTGGAAATCCATGGCTTTGATCAGAGGGAAGGAACTCAGCCCAGGCATCCTGGATTCCCTATCTTGTCCTTGGGAAAAATGAAAGTCTTTTTTTCTTGTTTGTTTTTATTGATACAAGATTCACATAATAGGCCTGGCACCTGTAGCTCAGCAGCTACGGCACTGGCCACATACACCGGGACTGGCGGGTTCAAACCTGGCCCGGGTCTGCCAAACAATAATGACAACAAAAACAACAAAAAAATAGGCAGGTGTTGTGGTAGGCACCTGTAGTCCCAGCTATTTGGGAGGCTGAGGCAAGAGAATCTCTTAAGCCTAAGAGTTTGAGGTTGCTATGAGCTATGATGCCACAGCATTCTACCAAGGGTGATATAGTAAGATTGTATAAAAAAAAAAAAAAAAAAAGAAAGAAAGAGAGAGAGAGAATCACTTAAGCCCAGGAGTTTGAGGTTGTTGTGAGCTGTTGATAACACAGTACTCTACCAAGGGCAACACAGTGAGAGACTGCCTCAAGAAAAAAAAAAAGATTCACATAGTATATAACTGGCCATTTTGAAGCATACGCTTCTGTGGAAGCACTGTATGTAGCTTCACCCCAGTTCTATTATCTCAGAAGATCCCATCTCCATAAATGGTCACTGCCCACCCTCTTCCCGATACCTACTCCTGGCCTCTGTGGATCTACCCATTCTGGATATTTCACATAAATGGAATCTCATACTGTGTGTCCTTCTGTGTCTACTTCTCTCACTGAGCATGATGTTCTCAAGGTCCATCACATTATAGCCTTGTGTGAGAGTCTTGTTCCCTTTCATGGCTGAGTGATATTCCCTGTGTAGATGGATCACACTGGGTTTATGTACTCCTCCACTGATGGACACTTGGGTTGGTTCCAAAATATATTTATTTTCACCATAGAAAATTCCAAACACACAAAACAGAATGGGTGTCAAAGGGAGCTTCTTCTCCTTGTGTCCTCACTTTGCTATTTCCTGATTATTGCAAACAAAATCCCAACATCAATTTCATTAATAAGTAGCATTTCTGTGTCTATCTTTATAGGATAAGGAATCTTTTCTTTTTGAGACAGGGTCTCATCGTCACCTAGGCTGGAGTGTAGTGGTATTGATCATACCTCACTGCAGCCTCAACTTCATAGACTCAAGCAATTCTCTGTAGTCTCTTTCTCTTTTTTGGGGGGGCACAGTCTCACTATGTTGCCCTCAGTAGAGTGCTGTTGGGTCACAGCTCACAGCAACCTCAAACTCTGGGGTTTAAGCAATTCTCTTGACTCAGCCTCCCAAGTAACTGGGACTATAGATGTGGCCTTAGTCTCCTAAGTAACTGGGACTATAGGTGTATACAATAAGGTGACCAGACGTCCTGATTTTTAACAATTTGTCCCGCATCCTGCCGCGTTTTAAAAAAGTCCCGATTTTTGGAAAGAATGCATGACAACCTAGGGAACAGCAGGAGAATGGGAAGGGAATATAGTTTTCGGTTGCTGAAAAGGTTAATGTAACTCTATTTGGGAATGAAGAGGTTAATGTAACTTCATTTGGAAATGAAAAGGCTAATGTAAACTCTCTACTCCCCTCCTGGGCAAGGTATCAGAAGGAGACTGGCTCCCTCCCTTACTTCTAGGCAAGGACAATCATCTCAGAAGGAGCCAAACTGTTTGGAACAAACAAGTAGCAGCCCTCGCCCCCCTCTAGAGTAAGGTGACCAGACGTCCCACTTTTGGCGAGACAGTCCCGAGTTTTAACAATTTGTCATGCGTCCTGCGGCGTTTAAAAAAAAACTCCGATTTTTGGAAAGAATGAACAACAAGCTATGGAACACAAGAGAACAGGAAGGAGGTGCCAGCCATATACACCGAAGGTGGTGGGTTCGAATCCCCAGCCCGGCCCACCAAACAACAATGACTGCAACCAAAAAATGGCCAGGCCTGGCGGGCACCTGTGGTCCCAACTACTTGGGAGGCGGAGGCAAGAGACTCGCTTGAGCCCAGGAGTTGGAGGTTGCTGTGAGCTGTAATGCCACAGCACTCTACCCAGGGGGACAGCTTGAGGCTCTGTCTCAAAAAAAAAAAAAAAAAAA
>CAUYTI010144795.1:0-25834 GCA_963575145.1 Galago senegalensis
GTACCTGTAGTCCCAGCTACTTGGGAGGCTGAGGCAAAAGGATCACTTGAGCTGGAGTTTTTGAGGTTGCTGTGAGCTATGATGATGCCATGCCACTCTACCCACGGTGAGAGAGTGAGACTCTGTCCTAAAAAAAAAAAAGCACTGTAGGGAAAACAGTTACCAAGACTGTCAAGTTGAGCACCAGGCCATAATGTTCCCACCTGCACTGGGCCACAGCACTGAGGTTCACAGGTTTCTCCCACTTACATTATTAATCCCCACAACACCCTTGAAGGTGAGAAAGTTGAGTCAGATTCATGTCTTGCACTTTTTCTTCCTATGATCCAACTTGCTTGCTCCCATCCCCACCCTGAAAGTCATACACATGCCATTTGTGCAAACTAGACTAATGCCTGCAGTAAATAATCCATGTCACCTCTTACCCTAAACCAGCCAAGGTGACTAGAAAACCATCCTGCCATTGTTAAGGCACAAAGGTCTCTAAGAGGAATCGCAGACACCAATGGTTTCTTTGGGACCATCCTCAAACAAGGACAGTCTCTCTGTCTCTGTAGGGTGACATATACAGACCCATCCTGTTAGGTGAAGGACCCACACGGCCTCTGACAAATCAGCACACCTCCTGCCATTGTCTGCCTTATCTCTCAGAGTGCTGTGCTAAGGACCCCTACCATCACCAGGAGAATCTAGCCCAGGTGGCCAAATATCACCAGCATCAAACCAGAGTGAGCCCAGGCCAGGGTTTTCATTACCACATGCCCTGAAAGGCACCCCTGATTTTAGACTGATGGTTCTCAATCTATGGTGAGTCACAGGCCCCAAGGTTCTGATGAAAGCCACATGACCTATCCCGAAGAAAAGACCCCCATCTGTACATACATCAGGGTAGCTCCTTCTTCCCTATGGATTAGGACTCCCTGCACTCAACCCTGGGGTTTGACATATCCTTACAAAAGCCACTGCAAGAAACACTCACAGTGTAACAAGGCCCAAAATACACTACATGCAAATAACTGAATGCTTTACACACACACAAAGTGCTTAACTTTTCTATAAGAAATGTACTAGGATATTTGCTACTTTATTTCAAAATAACTTTTAACTGCTGAGTATGACCTCACATTGATTTCATGAACCACTGCAATTTGGAAAACACTGCTGTGGACCCTCCTCTCGCCTGTCTCCTCTTCAGGGGCTCTTCCTTCCTCAGTATTAGTGCAAATGTGCTTAGAGCTCAGCCAGAGACTGCTCCTAGGAAGTATTTTTATGTATTAAGATGAACCTTTAAAGCTTTGGAAAGTCAAGAAAATATAGAAATAGCTCAATTCACTAGTTGAGCAGTGGGTTAAATCTGAGGAAAAATCTGGAGCAGTGGGTTATTGTGATCTCACAAATTGCACCATGGAAGTGGCTATTTATTTCACCCAAACATAAAGTTGGTACTGTACTTGAAAAAAAAAACAGGGACATAAAGTAGAACATACTAGAGAAAAACAGAGGGCTAGAAACCACCACTGAATGTAGTGGTTGGGGCTGTATCCAAACCAGTTCCTTCAAGCCTCTACTAATTGTACTGGTCTCCATTTTTCCTGAGCAAATATTAGCAGATCACGCAAACCCTACACATATGAACACACTTGGGGAAGGGCTTCAGAAAGTGAGTCATAGGAGCCATCCCACATCCCCTGTGCTGGCCCAGTGGACTCCATCCCTGCTGGGCCAGAGAGAGGCCTGGGCTGGGACACTATCGATGCTGCTTCTTTTAGTACTGAGTCCTACAGGAAGAGTATGGGCACAGTCACAGGAGCCGGGGAGGTGGCAGACATGGGGACTAAGAAACAGGTGGGCAGACAAGCTGGGGCATGAGAGGAGAGCCCCAAGGAGAGCAAAACTACCTGTAGGTTCTTAACCCCTTGCAATAGTTCACACTGTGGGCTAACCGCCCAAGAAACACTCTCCCTTTTTCCTATTCTGGGTGCTATTCTCCTCCCTGGGCTTCAGGAAAAGCCAGCCCCATCTCCAGCTGGGAGTGTGGCAGTAGTACTGATTGAACGAAGAGAACAAGTTTCAAAACTGACCTTGCATCAGAATCACCTGGAAAGCTAGTTAAAACACGGATTTGTGGGTCCAATCACAGAGTTTCTGACACAGCAGGTTGGAAAGGACCTGAGAATGTGCATTCTAACAAGTGATGGTCATGCTGCTCATCTAAGCCAATCAGCACAGAGCATTCTCACAGCCTCATGCTATTGGTCCAGGGAAGGCTACAGGACCCTCTGCTCCTACACACCAGAGGGAAGGACTGGTGGGCACAGGAGCTAGGGACTCAGCTAGTTTGTCTCCTTCCCTGCTCCTGGGCAAGAACAGGGAAGCATTAAGTCCCAGTGACCCCCCAAACCACCTCATAATGATGAGGAGACTGATCAGCAGTGATGGCTGGGGAGAGGAGAAGACCCCAGATCTTTGATAAAACCGTTAAACTGCTGATAGGCTAAAACTCCAGTTCTCTGAGACAGTAAATGCCACCGTTTACTTGGCAGCCAAAAGCATCCCAATTGACATTCCCCATAATCCAGGGAGACCTTTGAACTGAGCATCCCTATTTCCTTATAGGACCTTATTGCCCAGAAACTACCACCTGCCTATGCTTCCTTCACATTCCTAGAATTCATACACCTAGGATATCTCTGAAAATTCAAATTAATGGTTAGAGAATACAGGCAGTCCCTGAGTTACAAACATCCAACTGACATCTGACTCCCATTATGAACAGAGGCTATTAACTGGGAAATGTATCTGTTCCATCTTACATACAAATTCAACTTAAGAACAAACCTAAAGAACCTATCTTGTTCATAACTTGGGGACTGCCTGTATGCCATTTAAAAATGCCAGCAACAAGGGAGAAAAAGGCATTCCACATCTTAGAGTGAATGAGTTTTATCAGACAGCTTCCATGGCAGCAGCTTATACCAGCTGTGTGCGGGCTATGGGGGTGGGGTACGAAGAGGGTAGGGAATTTTCAAGAGACCTCAGAATCCTACCTAGCAAGGTGCAAAGCAAGAGGAGTGCTGCAGGAACCTACCAGCTGTCTGAGAGAAAGGGCTGTGGGAGGGTCCCAGAAAGGGAACAGGGGAGGGGTGAACACTTTCCTCCTCCAGAGAACTCCCATCTGTCTTCCTGACCCTAGTCCAAAAAATGTACACCTCATCTTTATCACCACAGCCTAAGCTCCCTCATGCACTCATCATACATATTTGCCTTCATGCTTCTGAGGCTCTCACTGGACAGAGCTCACCGAACAGACTCCATATTAAAAGACCCACAGTCTCACGCTTACCCCAGGCTGGGGCTGCGTGCAAACACCAGAGGCCAGCTGAGCTGGCAGGTAGGTCCAGGCCCAGTAGCCTGATAGGGCACGATGAAGGTGTATGCAAAGACCAGAAGAGGAGACATGCATGCCACACCCAGGGCCCCAGCTTCCCCGTCCCCAATCAGGTTATGATGAAAGAGGCAGTTAAGAGATTAAACCCACAGAGAAAAGGCTGATCTAATTGGAGGCCCTGCTGACCACACATGCTCTGTATATGAACTCATCATAACAGTTCCTATTCCTGTGCCAGGCGCCTCTCCAAGCACTTGACCTGTGTTAATTCATTTAATCCCCCAACAAGCCTCTGGAACAGCCCCTAGCAGCTTCTGGGGGTGTGACCATTATCTGCACAGTTTTGTGGATGAGATAACTGAAGCACAGAAAGATTAAGCTACTTGCTCAAAGTCACACAGCTAGTTGGAGGCTCACAATAGTTATAGGAATAAAGTAAATGCTTTTGAAAGAGGTAGATGTCCAGCAAACAGCATTAAGTAAAAGAAATTCATGATTTATAAAAATATATATACTAAAAATAGAAATTATTGAAATTGGACAGTCCGGGTAATTAATTTTCACCCCTATCTTGATGCATAAAGTAAAGGATTTATTTAAAAATGCTATGGAGGAAGTTATGTGATTTAATGGAAAAGGTACTAGATCCAAACTGATCTGTGTTTAAACCCAGGTCGTTGATAGCCACTTCCAGTGGGTGCCCTGACCACCCCTCACCTCAGCACCCTCCTCAACACCCAGTCCCTCAGAGAGGATGTCTAGGGACACCTGACCCAGGCCTGGCATGCTCAGAAGTTAGGTTCCTTCTCCTTTAAAATAAAAAATTGTGTCAGGCCATGCACGGTAATCCTATTATTCTGGAAGGCTGAAGACGGAGAACTGCTTAAGCTCAAGAGTTCAAGACCAGCCTGAGCAAGAATGAGACTCTGTCTCTACCAAAAATAGAAAAATTAGCCAATGGTGGGTGCCTGTATGCCCATAGTCCCAGCTACTCAGAAGGTTGAGGAAGGATGATCACTTGAGCCCTGTAGTTGAGCTAGGCAGATAACACTCTAGCCTGGGTCAACAGAGTGAGACTGTCTCAAAAAAAAAAAAAAAAAGAAAGAGTCACACTTAAAGGGGCCTTGTAAGGCTGTTCTTTTAAGCCTAAAGGTTGCTTCTTGGTTTTTAATATCATTCTCCACTAAAAGGAACCAGGTAGGTCTCTATGGGGAAATGGTTGATTCCTAGGCTGAGGCAAGGAAAGTACACGCTAGGTCTTGAAAATTTTGTTCTAGAAAGAAAAAAGTCTTCAAAGAATGGTAGGCACATGTCAAAAGAACATAAGAGCCAGTTTGAAGGGTCTGCTGGTAGCCAAATCTGGGACAATCTGAGCAATAAAAATGAATAATGAGAAAAACAGATCATAACCTATTGAAGAAAGCAAATAATTCATGACTCCAAAGATGTAAAGCAAAACATAAAGTTCTCCCTTTCAGTACAATTCCAACTAATAAATGTAGAAGGAAATACGGAATTAGAAAATCACCACCTGTCAACACATAATAATCGATGCAGGTAAGAAGCATCAGTGGATGCTAAAACTAGTGGGTGAAATTATGAGGAGCAACAGCATATTTACATAGTCTCAAATTCTCTTCTCATGAGATACATATTAATTATAAAGGGAAAAACAGTAACTTCTCAATGAGATACACACCCCCTTCCGGAGTGATCATAGTTAGCAAGGACAGTGAATGGATACTCAAAGCACGTGCTTCCTGAGGGGACAGGCTAAGACTGCAGCAGTAACACTGCTCCCACCAGATGTGCATAAAATGAATCTAAGCATGAGGAAGCCCAAATTTAGGGACAATATCTAAAAAAGTCATTAGTCTTCAAATTTGTCAATGCCATGAAATATAAAGAAAGACTTGGGAACTGTTCCAGATTAAAGGAGACTGCAGAGTCAGAACAACTTAATGCCAAATGAATGATCTAGGATTTTATCTTGCTAATCATAAAGGACATTATTGAGACAATTGGCAAGATCTGAATAAGACCTGTACACTAAATTATAGCAATGTATCAACATTAATTTCCTGATTTTTAATAATTGTGCTGTTGTTATATAAGAGAATGTACTTGTGTTTTAGGAATCACAGAGAAGTATTCAGAAGTAAAGGGTCATCTAGTCTACAACCTACTATTAAATGATTCAGAACAAAAGCAATCATATACATAGATATGAGAGATGGTTAAAGCAGTATAGCAAAATGTCGGTATTTGAAGAATCTGGAGAAAGGGTACCTGAGAATTCCTTGGCTTATTCTTGCAACTTTTCTGTGAGTCTAAAATCACATCAAAATACATCAAAAAAATAAAAAAGAATTAAAGGGAGCAAGGTGTGTGTATTAACAGAAACACATGTAAATTCTGCAAGATTAGCTTCCTGATGGCATCTTCCTTAACAGCACAGAAAGACAAAATGAAGAACAGTCTGCTGAGGTGTTAGTATTGGTATTGGTCTCCCCAAAAGATGCTCTCCTCACAGAGCTTCCATTCCAGGACATTGAAGAAGAAAAAAAAAAAAAGCTGTTTTGAAGGATCTCTTGAGACTAGCTCATTAATCAAGTTCTACAAAAGAAGCACCGACATAATCAACCCTTCTTCACTGAAGACTTGTGCTATTTTTTTCTCAGTGAAAGTCAAAGCCTCCTGACACTGTGAGTAGTTGATGATGCTATGGGAACTTTTCGGGAATACATAAGCTAAAAAGGAGTTTTTCACTAAAATTCAAAACCAGGATGAAACAGTCTTGCTCAAAAGTCTTCCCCTCCACTCTGCCTGACTGAATTCTTGACAAGTTAAACCTTGGGGCGGGGATCAGGAATTTGTTGATCCTATAGTGCCTTTGGGGTCCATCTGTATGTACAGTTACAGAAACGCTGGCTGAGAATGCCCCTCAGCAGGCACTGGCGAAAGGGACTTGCAGGCCCAGGAGTTCTCTGTAATACACATCCCATCTCTTTGGTGCTCTCTAGTTTACAGAAAGCTCTCAAACGTATTGTTTTATTTCATCCTTTCTTAAAGAGCTTTAAAAAAAACCCTAATATTTAGCTCAACAGCAATACCACAGTGGGATAAACAAAAACATTTGTTCTTGGCTCTGAGTCTAGCTGGGAAACAAGACTTACCTGAGCAGATAAACACTCTAAGACAGCACGTGCCAAATAAAAAGTAGCTCTATAAGTGAAGTGGCCAGGTAAGTGCAACTGATCCTGTCAAGGAGCTTAGAGGAAATACAGTGCTCATTTCTCTTTGACTCTGTCCAGCATCCATTCCTTTAAGCTCTGTCTTCAAGCCAAATCATCCTAGTAACTTTGGCTTCAAAGATGTGTTTACAAGACATCACGGGAATGAGGTCTTGGGAGGCTCCATTCGCATGCAATGCTACCCTTGGGACCGCATTGTAGCCTCCGGATAATCTCCAACAGGAAAACCATGCTGACCTTCTAACACGAGCCCCATCATTCATCTTTCTTCAAAGAAAACAGTGAATTAAATCTTCTAGGAGTAAACACTTCAGCAAAACAACCCCTAAAACAAAGGTCCTAGCCTAAATCCCAAAATAGAATTCCTGTTAAAGAAAGCCTGTTTTCCACCAAAGAAAATTTAGGCTTAATTCTAGGATAACCTACAGCTACTCTATATGCATTGACCAATGCCAACAGCATTTAGACTCCAAAACAAACTCAGCAAAGGAGGTTCTGTTCTTGCCTTTTAGAGATGAGAACATTGAGAACCACAGTTGGCAAGCGATAGAACCAGGATTTACACCAAGGTCAACCTGCTCTGTCCCCAACCCAACGGGGTTCCCCAGGGTCCACAAAACCCACTGTGAACAGATAAGCCAAGCAGAATTTCTCTGCAACATCCAAACTGCCACCCCACCCAACACTCCCTGGGTCTATGCCCTAAGGGGCAGGTGACAAATCAAATTCTACTCTTAGGCAGCCTCCTAACACAAAACACATTCAGTGGCAAAGCAAAAGACAAGAGGAGCTTTACAACTAACCGCCTATACTTCTTTCTTATGCAGAGGAATATTTTCATGATCTGTCATTATGGATGAACTCCAGGGAGGAAGAACATATCATTATGTAATGTCAGAGGGCAGTCGACAAGCGAGAGGGAAGCCGGCCCATCAACGCTCCCTTCCTTCGCCCACAAAGACATAAATTTACCTTTGACATTTTGAGTGTCTCAATCTTCTAGGCCTACCATTCATGGACTGGCTTTTTAAGACACAGCCACAGACCCTGCAAATTTCTCAGGCCTCAATTAACTGACTAGCAGAGCCAGAGAGAAATAGAATATAAAAAGCAAAGATGCGAGACAGGTTGTCTGAAGCAGTCCGGCAGAAAGGGAAGGGTTTTGAGGATGGAGCCCGGATTTCCTACACTGAGATGCATGTTCACTTTTATTCGGTTATGTTTACACCCAAAACACTGCAAGGCCTTCAGCCTCAGGAGTCACTAGATCCAGCCCAGGAGACGCACCCGGCAGGCGCCGCGACCTGGGCTTGGAGTGCCGCGTCCAACATCCCGGCGGTCCCTGCCACCAACCCTCAGTCCCTGCCCCCATCCCGGCGCGGCCGGGTCTTCATCCGGCTGGGAGTCAGCCAGGCTTGGATTATTCTTAAAAGACGCCACCGCAGGTGAACCGCTAGGCTGTGCGATTTCCATGACAACCACCGGCGCTGTCCCGGTCCGGCCCAGCGGGTACGGTACTCACCCCGGGCGCCCGCAGCCCATTCCCGCCCCCGGGTCCCTGCAGTTGCCGTGTCGCCCCCAGCCCGGTCCACCTACCTGGCGCGCCCCAGCCCGCGGCGCCCGCCGCCCAGCTGTCCTTCAGTCTTCCGTCCCGCCCGGTCGCGCGCCCCAGCCCCGCAGCAGCAGTACCGCCGCCCGATCGTGAAGTCCAGAGCTGCGAGTCCGGCTTCAGGTGCTAGTCCTCCTGCCCCGGCCCGCGGCGTCTGCACTGATTGCTAACACACCGCCCGCTCGGCAGCCCGAACCCAGACGCCGCCGCCACCGCCGCTGCCGCTCCGGACACCGCGCGCAGCCACGCCCCGGGACCGGCCCCGCCCCCTGGTCGCGCATGCGCGCCGTGCGAGCCCGGGCCAGGCCCGCGCCCCGCCCCCAAGCAGAGTCCGCCTCCCGAGGCGCCAAGCCGGTTGACCCAGCTGCGCTCTTCCCCTGAGTTCTCATCACATCCTCCTCTCCCCGGTCACTGCGTCAGCTGCAAGGAGTTCTTGGAGTTCTGGACTTGACCGAGCAATGGCATTTCACCTTCATATACACTTCTGCGGCCTTGGCACATTCCCAAGGAGGAAGATTCCGTAGAGGAGCCGCCACCAGGCCATTTGCCCTCATGGTGATCGCACCTCCCCCAGTGCAGGTGTACTCACTTCTTAGAAGATAATTAAGAAACTGAACATTCTAACCAGAAACAAGCAAAAAATTAAAATTACAGTACTTGGAAGATACAGATTTGCAAATAGAAGAGAGACGGCAAACCTCTGAGTGTCTGTCCTTCCACTTGTTCTGGCATATGTACATAAATGGCATCAATAGACTCAACAAACCTCAGTTTCCTTACATTGCTCCCAAGAAATTCTTTTTTTTTTCCATAGAGACAAAGAAAATAGGGAAGCCAGAAGTTTTGTAAGAAAATTTACTTTTTAATTTGACTTTAAAGCTTAACATTTCTGCTTGAGGAAGGGTTAAGTATGGGACTGAACATAAACATTCACCTTATCTATGAGCCTTTACATTTTATCAGGGAAAAAAAAACTTTCTCCTTAAAAATTCGTAAATGAAAACTATATGATTCTGGTTTTAATAAACCAGAATACTTCTCAGAGTTCACACCCTGAAGTTTAAAAAACAAGTAAATATTTATACAAGTGATTTGCTTTAAAAAGAGTAATCTTTTAGAAGTTAAAATTAAACAAGAATTCTCTAAACTCATTTAGAATTAAATCTGATCCTCCCCATGTCACCAAAAGCCAAATGGAGACAATAGTCTGGAATAAAAATAAACATATAAAATTATTTTAAAAAAATTTTTTTTGAGACAGTCTCACTATGTTGCCCTTGGTAGAGTGCTGTAGTGTCACAGCTCACAGCAACCTCCAACACTTGGGTTTAAGTGATTCTCTTGCCTCAGCCTCCCAAGTAGCTGGGACTACGGGTGCCCGCCACAATGCCTGACTATTTTTTGTTGCAGTTGTCATTGTTGTTTTAGCTGGCCTGGGCTGGGTTCGAACCTGCTAGCCTTGGTGTATGTGGCTGGCACTGTAACCACTGTGCTATGGGTGCCAAGCCATTATTATTTTTTTTTTTGAGACAGAGTCTCACTACATTGCCCTCAGTAGAGAGCTATGCCGTCACAGCTCACAGAAACCTCAAACTCTTAGGCTTAAGCGATTCTCTTGCCTCAGCCTCCCAAGTAGCTGGGATTACAGGTGCCCGCCACAACAGCTGTCTATTTTTAGAGACCGGGGTCTTGCTCTTGCTCAGGCTGGTCTTGAACCTGTCAGCTCAAGCATTCCACCCGCTTCAGCCTCCCAGAGTGCTGGTAAATTAGTAACTTTAAAACATCCCATAAAGAAAACCTTAGGCCCAGACATCTTCACTAGTGAATTTTAACAAATATTTAAGAATTCTCTACACACTATTATAAAAATTACAAGAGGAAATAGCACTTTCAAACTCACTTATGAGGCCTATATGACCCTGATACCAAAATAATAGACATTGCAATAAAAGAAAACTATAAAGTAATATCTCTTATTGACATGAAAATCCTCCAAAAAGTAGTAGCAAATTGAATCCAGTAATGCATGGGATTATATAACATCCAAAAGGAATGATCTCCCACATGCAAGTTAGCTTAACATCTGAAAATCAGTTAATGTAATACATTATATTAATAAAATAAAAAACACTTAATTGTCTCATTATATGCAGAAAAATTGCTTTTTAAAATGTAGCATCCATCCAAAACTCAACAAACTAAAAATAGAAGAGTTTCCGCAAACTGACAAAGAATAATCTGCTAAAAAACACTGACAAAAACCCACAGCTAATATTATACTTACTGATGACGGTCTGCTTTACCCCTAAGACCAGGAACAACATAAGAATATCCCTCTTGCCACTTCATGGCATGTCATACTGGAGGCTCTAGCTAAGGCAAGTAGGAGAAGGAAAAAATAAATAAAGGCATCCAGACTGAAAGGAGGAAGTAAAACTATCTCTATTTGCAGATTACATGATCTTGTGTATGGATTCCTGTATGCAAGATATGTACACATAGATTAGATACATTCTATATATATGATTTTTTTTTTGAGACACAGTCTCAAGCTGTTGCCCTGGTTAGAGTGTCCTGGCATTATAGCTCACAGCAACCTCCAACGCACTTCCTCTATTTTTAGTAGAGATGGGGGGTCTCACTTTTGCTCAGGCTGGTCTCGAACTTGTGAGCTCAGGCAATCTACTCTAGCCTAGGCCTCCCAGAGTGCTAGGATTACAGGCGTGAACCACCACAACCAGCTATATGATCTTATTTATATAGAAAATCCTAAGGATTTTACAAAAAAACTCATTAGAACTAATAAACCAGTTCAGTAAGGATATCAATGTTTCCACAAACTAGAAGTGAACAATTCGGACATGAAGTTCAGAACATAATTCCATTTATAATGGTTTCAAAAAGAATAAAAACTTAGGAATAATTTAAGGAAAATGTCCAAATCGTGTCCACTGAAAATACAAAATATCATTGAAAGAAATTAAAGAAGACCCCAATAGATAGAAAGACATCCTGTGTTAATGAATGAGAAGCTTGTGTATTTTTAAGATGACCATATTCCCCCAACTTGATTAAAATTTGAAGAAATCCCTATTAAAATCCCAGATGGTTTCTTTGCAGAAATTGAAAAGCTGATCTAAAATTTATATAGAAATTGAAAGGACCCAGAATAGCCAATATAATCTTGACAAAGATGCAGTTGGAGAACTTATCCTTCCCAATTTCTAAGCTATAGTAGTCAAGACAGTGTGTCACTGACATAAGGATAGAAATGACAATCAACAGAATAGAATTGAGTGTCCAGAGATGAGCCTTCACATGTATAGTCAATTGATCTTTGCTGGGGATGCTAAGATTCAATGGGGTAAAGACTAATTGATTTTTTTTTTTTTTTTGAGACAGAGCCTTAAGCTGTCACCCTGGGTAGAGTGCTCTGGCGTCACAGCTCACAGCAACCTCAAACTCCTGGGCTTAAGCAATTCTCTTGCCTCAGCCTCCCGAGTAGCTGGGACTACAGGCACCTGCCACAACGCCTGGCTATTTTTTGGTGGTAGTTGTCATTGTTTGGCAGGCCCAGGTCGGATTCAAACCTACCAGCTCTGGTGTATGTTTGGCACCTTAGTCGCTTGAGCTACAGGCACCACCACTAATTGATATCTTATATGCATATTGGGCATTTATAAATCTTCTTTAGAGAAATAGCTATTAAGATACTTCACTCATTTTTATTCTCTTTGTTTTCTTGAAACAGAGTCTTTGCCCTGGGTAGAGTGTAGTGGCATCTACACTCTAATAGTTCACAGCAACCTCAAACTCCTGGGCTCAAACATTCCTCTTGCCTCAGGCTCCAAAATAGCTGGAACTACAGGCAAAAGTGTACACCATGGCACCCAGCTAGTTTTTTCTCTTTTAGTAGAGATGGGTCTCACTCTTGCTGAGGCTGGTCTCAAACTTCCTGAACTCAAGGGATCCTCCTGCCTCAGCCTCCCAAAATGCTGAGATTACTGGTATGAACTACCATGCCCAGGCCCTTTGCCATTTTTAAATTGGACTATTTATATCACTAAGTTATAAGTACTCTTTAGATATCTTTGGTACAAGTTCCTTCTAAGGTGTATGATTTGCATTTTCCCCCCACTCTATGGAGTATATTTTTTATGTTCTTGATAGTCCCCTTTGAAGAACAAAAGTTTTTAATTTTGCTAATGGTTAGCTTATCTATTTTCTCTTTTGTTGGTTCTGCTTTTGGTATCATAGCTAAAAAATTATCCAATATTAAGTCATAAAGATTTATGTCAATGTTGCCGCCTAAGAGTTGTATGGTTTTAACTCTGACTTGAGGTATTTGATCCATTTTGAGCTCATTTTAGTATATGCTATGAGATAAGGGTACAACTTAATTCCTTTTTCTTCATTAATAGATAGCCAGCTGCACCATCACTATTTGTTTAGCATACTATCCTTTCCTCTATTGAATTGCCTTAGCACTCTTGCCAAAATTAAGGGTGAATTTATTCTAAACTTCTAATTCTATTCTATTGAGCTATATAGCTTTTTTTTTTGAGACAGAGTCTCACTCTGTTGCCCCAGGCTAGAGTGCTATGGGATCATAGCACACAGCAACTTCAAACTATCCTCTTGCCTCCACCTCCTGGGTAGCTGGAACTGCAGGTGCACACCACAATGCCCAGCTTATTTTTCTATTTTTAATAGAGACAGGTCTCGCTCCTGCTCAGGCTTGTCTTGAACTCCTGAGCTCAAGCAATTTGCCCATTTTGGCCTACCCGAGTGCTGGGATGATAGGTGTTAGCCACCGCACTCGGCTTCCAGATGAAGTTTAGGAAAAACTTAATAATTTCTGCAAAGAAACCACGTAGAATTTTGTTAAGAAATGGTAGAATCTCTAAGGAAATCCTAAGAATACTGTCATCTTAAAAGTATTGTCTTCTTAATTCATGAACACATATGTCTGTCCACTTACTTAGGTTTTCTTAAAAATTTATTTCGACAGTATTTTTTAGTTTTCAGAGTGCTTTTTTCACCTTTTTGTTAAATTTATTCCTATTTTCCCTTTTTTTTGATGCATTGTAAATGGAAGGTTTTTTGTTTTTGTTTTTGTTTTTTAGACAAGAGTCTCAAGCTGTTGCCCTGGGTAGAGTGCTATGGCATCACAGCTCAAAGCAACCTCCAATTCTTGGAACTCTACAGACACCCGCCACAACGCCCAGCTATTTTTTAGTTGTAGTTGTCATTGTTGTTTGGCAGTCCCAGGCTGGATTCGAACCTGCCAGCTCCAGTGTACATGGCTGGCACCCTAGCTGCTGAGCTACAGGCACTGAGCTAAAATGAAAGTTTTTTAACTTTATTTTTGGTTTGCTCATTCCTTCTCTATAGAAATACAGTAGATTTTTTTTTACATTGATCTTGTTTCCTACAACATTGTTACACTCATTTATTAGTTTGCAAAGCTTTTTTTTTTAATTTTATTGAGACAGGGTTTCACTTTGTCACCCTTGTTAGAGTGCTGTGGAGTCATAGCTCACAGCAACCTCCAACTCTTGGGCTCAAGTGATTCTCTTGCCTCAGCCTCCCTAGTCGCTGGGACTATAGGTGCCCGCCACAACTTCCAGCTATTTTTTTTGTTGTTGTTCGTTTGTTTAGAAGGCCCAGGCTAAACAGGGTTTGAACCTACCAGCTCCAGCGCATCCTAATCACTAAGTTACAGGCACCTAGCCAGTTTGCAAAGCTTTCAACTGGTTTTCTTAGAGTTTTCTATATACAAAGTCATACTACTGCAGCTACAGACTCTTTCTTTCTGTTATAGATCCCTTTTATTCATGTGTTTCTTTCCTAATTGTACTGGCCAGAACCTCCAATACAATGTTGAATAGAAGTGGTGAGAATGGTCATCCTTTTCTTGTTTCCCATCTTAATATGAAAGCCTTTATTTTTTCACTGTTAGGTAGAATGTTACTTATAGATTTTTTGTAGATGCCCTTTATCAGGTTAAGGAAGTTCCCTGATACTAGTCTTTTAGTGTTTTTATCATCAAAAGGTGTTGAATTTTGTCAACACCTTTTACTCGTTTATTCTGTTGATACCGTGTGTTGCATTGATTTTCTGATGTAAAATTAACTTGTATCCTAGGACAAAACCCACTTGTTGATGGTTTATAATCCTTTTTATATATTGCTAGGCTTGACCTGCTGGTATTAAATATTATGTTAAGAATTTTTGTATCTGTATGCATAAGAGATATTGGAATGCAAATATTTCTTGTTATGTCCCCGTTCAGTTGGTTATGGTATCACAGTAATACAGGTCTCATAGAATGGGGCTGAGATGTATTCTCTTCTATTTTGAGAATAATCTGTAGGAAGTGTATTTATTTATCTTTAAATGTTGGTAGAATTCACCAGCGAAGTCATCCATACTTTGGCCTTTCCTTGCGGGTAGTGTTTTTTTTTTTTTTTATTTTTTACTTTTAAGTACACATTGTTTATTACTTACAGTCGACAGGAAAGAAATATCTCTTACCATGTAAGAGGCATTCAGAAGTCAATAATCTGACATCAAGTTCAGGTTTGGATAGCTTGTGGCATCATTATCATTTTGTTCTATGAATCTGATGATTTCTTTCTTCATCTCCTCCTCACTCAGCTATTATTTGACAAAAGGTTGTTTAATTTCCATGACTTTGTGGGGATGTTTGTTTCTGTTAGAATTGAGTTCTACTTTTATTCCATGGTGGTCTGTGAAGATATGAGGTATAATTTCTAGTCTTCTAAATTTGTTGAGGTTTGCTTTGTGTCCTGTGATATGACCAATCTTGGAGAATGTTCCATGAGCTGATGAGAAGAACGTATATTTAGTGGTAATGGGTGAAATGTTCTGTATATGTCTATTAAGCCCATTTGATCTAGAGTTGTATTTAAGTCCATCATTCTTTGATTAATTTCTGCTTGGAAGATCTGTCCAGTTCTGTCAGTGGGATGTTGAAGTCCCCAGTGATTATGGTGTTGTAGGATACCATATTGTTCAAGTCAAGTAGGATTTGTTTTATAAATTTGGGGGCATTAATGTTGGGTGCATAAACATTTAGGATTGAAATGTCCTCTTATATTATTCCTTTGACCAGTATATAGTATCATCATTGTGTTTCATTACTTTTGTAGCTTTAAAGATAATTCTGTGAAAAGGATTGTGGTTCCCGCTTTCTTTGGGTTTCTATTTGTCTGAAATATTGTTTTCCAACCCTTCACTCTGAATTGTGATTGTCCTGGGGAGTGAGATGTATCATATACTTGGTTTATGCTTTTTTTATTCAATTAGCCAGCCTGTGCCTCTTCAGTGAAGGAATTCAAGCAGTTCACATTTATTGGAATTCTGTTCATCTTGTTGTGGGAGGTCTGTTGCTTAGTTTTATCGCTTGGGCCATTGTTGAAACTAGGCTTTATCTTTTACTTTCTGAGTGTCTTTGCTTTCCTGGTGGTCCATTGTGATGGTCCATTGTGATGATCTGTGTATAATACAGGTCTGAGTACTTCCCTTAGAGCTGGTCTTATAGTGGCAAATTCGGTGTTTGCTTGTCAGTAAAAGATTTTATTTCTCCATTGAATGTGAAACTTAGTTTAACAGGATACAGAATCCTAGGCTGTAACTTTTGAGAAGATTGAAGGCAGGTGACCATTCTCTTCTGGCTTGTTAAATTTCTGCTGAGAATTCTGCTCTCACCCTAATGTTTTTGTCCTTATAGGTCACCTGTTGCTTACACCTGGCTTCTTGCAGAATTTTTTTTTTGATTTTTACTTTGGTCAAGTTAATTACAATGTGTCCAGGAGATGCTTTGTTTGAGTTGAATAGTCCTAGAGTTCAATGGTTGTTTAGTTTCTGTATATCTGGGCCTCTAGCAATGCTTAGAAAATTTTCCACTGCAATGTCCTCAACTAGAGTTTCCATGCTTTGGTGACTCTCTTCTTCTCCCTCAGTCAAGACCTATGACTCATATGTTTGTATGCTTCCTGTAGTCTCACCTCTCTCTAAGAGATCACTCTGCTTTCGCTTGCTTCTTTTCTGCTTCTTTAAATGATTGGCTTAGTTCAAAGTCTTATCTTCGATTTCTGAGATTCTTTCTTCTCCATGGTCTAGTTGGTTGTGGAAACTCACTGCTATGTTTTGAAATTCCCTAAATGACTCTTTGAATACTTTAAGCTCTTTTAACTCTTTCCTAATTATGTCTAGATCCATGGTGACTTTGTCTTTAATTTTTTTGATTTCTTAAGACATTTAAACTTCTTTCTTCATTTTCTCTTTGATTCCATTCGTCTTATTTGCCATCCAAATTCTGAACTCCTTTTCTGTCATTTCAACAATTTATTTATGGATGATATTTTCATCTGTAAGTCCATTGTAGTCTCTTGGTAGGGTGCAGAGAACTCCTGAGCTTAGGGTAACCCACCCACCTTGGCCTCCCAGAATGCTAGGATTACAGGTGAGCCACTGTGCATGGCCTATTATTTTAGTATTATAATTTGAGTCTTAGCTCTTTTTCTTCATCAGTCTAGCTGAAGGTTTGTCAATTTCCTTGATCATTTCAAAGAAGTAACTTTTAGTTTCATTTTTGTTGATTATTTTCTTTCGTTATCTCTTTTGTTATGGAGGGATGTTGATTGGCTGACAATTTTTATGTTGTCAGGGTTCTTTTGTTTATTCCTCCCCATGTATGTTTTTTATTTGTTTATTTTTAACTTTAAGGTAGAAGATGTGGGTGTTCCTGAGTCATAATTGGGAGATATTCTGGTTGGGCTTGATTAGCCACCTCACAGCTGCGTTCACAGGATGCAGTTATGGTCTGGAAGGCAGAGCCTAGGCCAACCAAGTGGGACACCTGTCTGCTGGCTATAGTGTTGTTGAACAGGCTCTAGGCTCATTTGGATGCCCATTCAGGTGGGATGGTGTTAGCACTGGTTCACTGAAATGCAGAGCTCTCCATGCCCCTTCTAGGACTTGACAACGCAAAGTGGCAACTCCTTATTCCACCAACTGCTTGGTGGATTTTAGGGCTGCTTGGCTGCCAGATCCAGTGGGCTGGTATCAGATTCCTAGGTCCTGGGGGTGGGGCTTGTCACATCTATTCCAGGACCTGCTAATATGAAATGGCAACTTGTTGTACTGCCACCTGCTTGGTAGATTTTAGGGCCATTTGAAAGCCTAATTGAGGGGGGGGTAGGGGGCTGATATCAATTTCAGAGGCTATGGGATGTGAGTCTCATCCCAGCACTTCCAGAACCTGCCAAAGTAAAGCAGCCACTTGCTGCATAGCTGGCCCCCTCTGCAGGGATTTAGGACCACTTGGATACTAAAACAGGCAGACTGACATCAGTTTTGAGGGCCCCAGAAGTGGAGCTCACCTTCACTACTGACCATTAATTTTTATTTATTTTTTTTAGACAGAATCTCAGTTTGTCACCTTCAGTAGAGTGCTGTGACATCAGAGCTCACAGCAACCTCCAACTCTTGGGCTTAAGTGATTCTCTTGCCTCAGCCTCCCAAGCAGCCAGGACTACAGGTGCCCACCACAATGTCCAGTTATTTTTTTCTTGCAGTTGTCATTAGAGTGACCAGACATCCCGCTTTTTAACAATATGTACCACGTCCTGCTGCGTTTTTTAAAAGTCTCAATTTTTGGAAAGAATGCATGAATGGGCGGGAGAACAGGAAGGGAATATATGGTTTTTGGCTGCCATGTGGCTATTTTGCCAGAATATGAGTTTTATATCATTTTTGTTAATTTTATAATGTTAAACTGTAATAATAACAAATAATTGTTGAGAAGTGATTATCGAGAACTGCTTATCAAAGCTTGCATTGTTGTCAGGCCCTGCCATGCCTCATCCCCTGCTCCGCCCCTGTCCCGCCCCCTGGCCATGTTGTCCCGCTTTACAAATGTTTATTTTTTCTTCTTTTTTTTATTGAATGGTAACTGTGTACATTACAACAAAGATATTTGTATCAGAATGTTTATTGCAGCCCAATTCATAATTGCTGGGTCATGGAAGAAGCCCAAGTGCCCATCAATCCACGAATGGATCAACAAACTGTGGTATATGTACACCATGGAATACTATGCAGCCATTAAGAAGGATGGAGACTTTACGTCCTTCATGTTCACGTGGATGGAGCTGGAGAATGTTCTTCTTAGCAAAGTATCACAAGAATGGAAGAAAAAGTATCTAATGTACACACCCCTATTTTGAAACTAATTTATACCTTTTATATGAAAGCTATAACCTAATAACAGCCTAAGAATACAAGGAGGGAGGGAGAGGGGAAGGGGGAAGGGCTGGAGGGAGGGGGATTGGAGGGATCACTTCCGAGGTTTATCTTACAAAGGTACAAATGAATCTACTCTCTAAGAGTAGAATGTGAACGTTTTAAAATAATAACTAAGAAAATGACATGAAGGCTATGTTAACCAGTTTGATGGAAGTGTTTCAGATTGTGTATGAAAACCCCACACTGCACCCCAGAAGCCCATTAATGTACATAGTTACCATTCAATAAAAAAATAAAAAAAAAAAGAAAAATATGCAGCATCATCTACACTTTGAAGGAAACACAGGTGCATGTCTTCATGACCTTGACTCAGGCACAGGTTTCTTAAATACAACATCAGAAAGTATAAGCAACAAAAGAAAAACTAAACTAGACAAGCAGAACTACATCAAAATTTAAAACTTTGTGCACCTAAGAACATTATCAAGAAAGTCAAAAGACAACCCAGAGAATGAGAGAAAATATTTGCAAGTCATATATCTGATAAAGATCTAGTATGCAAAATATATAAAGAACTTTTACAAAGTGACCAAAAAACATCCAATTTTATGATGTAAAAAGGATATGAACAGACAGTTCTCAAAAGAAGATGTACAAATGGCCACTGAAAACACGCAAAGCTGCTCAACTTGACCAGTCATTAGAGAAATGCAAATCAAAGAGATGCCACTCCATACCCATCAGGATGGCTGTTATCCAAAAACAACCACCACAAAACCCACAGAGAGGGGATGATGAGGACACAGAGAAACTAGAACTCTCCTTGCTAGTGGGGATGTCCAATGGTGCAGCCACTGTGGAATAGTTTGGCAACTGAAAACAAACTGCCCAGAGTTAGCCAAACTGCTGAGTTTATTATAAAGCACAGTCCTCAAGACTGACCTCACTTCTAAAAGCAACTTACAAGTTCAGGCAGTTTCCAAAATTTATTAAAAAGGATTCACAGAACTTACTGAAAGGTATTATCCTCACAGTTACAGTTTATTAAAGGAAAGGATGGAAATTAAAATCAGCAAAAGAAGAGAATTAAAAGGTACGAAAGAGATATGAGAGTAGAATGTAATATATGATCCAGGATTTTATTACAAAGGACATTTCTAGGACAATTGGTACCTAAATAAGATCTGTAGATAACAGTACTATATCAATAAAAGTATTATATCAATGTTGATTACCTCTTTTGGTAATTATATTAAGATTATGTATAAAACAATATCTTTGATTTACGAAGTACGCACTGAAATATTTAAGAGTAACTTATCCTTTCTCTTAATTAACTTATTCTCAAGTAAATCAGCAAAAAAATAATTATACAGTAGAATCTCTGTAAATTGACCACCCAAGGAACTGTAACAAACTATCAACATACAGAGGTGGTCAACAAAAGGAGCGAGGCCTGCTGTACTCATATGGACATGTGGTGCACGTCTGGTCTATGAAAATTAGGTCAACTTAAGGAGGTGGTCAGTGTAGAGAGGTGGTTGACTATGTCGGTGGTCAGTGTAGGGAGGTTCTATTATATATAGATATCTACACACACACACATACACAGAAAAGGTACATGAATTCTTTGATGTAGTTGCAAGTATTATACTCGAAACTTCAAAAAAAACAAATCTCATTGGCACAGCCCATAAACAGGAAGCATGAGTAAGTTGAGGATGATTGTGAAGAGAAAGAATTTCATATGAAGTTTAAGTCACGGAAATAGAAATTGTTCTGTCTAGAAAACTGAAGAGAGAAAATGTAACCGAGGATATTCATTAGAACTAGAAAAAAAAATTTAAACACTATGTGAAGGAAATATCATCTTAGTAACTAATTGAACTTATTGCCCTAATTACCTATTCTAATTATTTAGAATTGGGTATCAAAGATGGCAAAAATGTTGTCCTTTGGTGTTACATATTAAACTGGTTCAAATAAGTAATAAATATATTACCCTTGACATTTTTACGCCTATATAAAGTTCCGGTTCAAGAGAATTATCCAGTTAAGAAAATTAAAATTTAAAAACTATGTAAAGCATTTTAGTAGTTTCTTTTTTTTTTCTTTTTTTTTTTTTTTTTTTAGACAGGAGCCTTAAGCTGTCATCCTGGGTAGAGTGCCTTGGCATCACAGCTCACAGCAACCTCCAACTCATGGGCTCAAGCAAGTCTCCTGCCTCAGCCTCCCAAGTAGCTGGGACCACAGGCGCCCACCACAACGCCCGGCTATTTTTTGTTGCAGCCGTCATTGTTGTTTTTTTTTGGCAGGTCCAGACTGGATTCGAACCCGCCACCTTAGGTGTATGTGGCTGGCGCCTTAGCCACTTGAGCCACAGGCACCGAGCCCATTTTAGTAGTTTCAACTAATCTACATCAAAAAGTATGCCAATAGTACATGAAATTACAATATGCAAATAACTAATAGATTTCTGATAATTCATTTCTAATAGATAATTCATTTCTATTACCTGTTACTTCTTTTAACTGATTTGTTCTGCCATGGTGGATCTATCACAATTACATCAAATATTTTCGTACCTGGAAACAAAGGCACAATTTCAGAAAACACCTTCTGTAAGTAATTACTATAAAGCAAAACATGTTCTTCAAAACTAAATTGCTTTCACTATGGACATAAATATATTGAAGGCAAAAGGATATATAGCATTTATTCAAATAGAATAATTTATGATGTGCCGGGCATAGTGGCTCACACCTATAATCCTAGGAGTTTGACCTGAGGAGTTTGACACCAGCCTGAGCAAGACTGAGACCCCGTCTCTAAAAAACAGCCAGGCAGGGCAGCGCCTGTGGCTCTGTGGGTAGGACACCAGCCCCATATACCAAGGGTGGCAGGTTCAAACCTGGCCCCATCCAAACTGCAACAAAAAAATAGCCAGGCATTGTGACGGGCACCTGTACTCCCAGCTACTCAGGAGGTTCAGGCAAGAGAATCATCTAAGTCAAGAAGTTGGAGGTTGCTGTGAGCTGTGACACCACAGCATTCTACCAAGGGTGATAAAGTGAGACTCTGTCTCTTAAAAAAAAAAAAAAATAGCCGGGCATTGTGGTGGGTGACTGCAGTCCAAGGTACTCAGGAGTGTGAGGAAAGAAAATCACTTGGGCCCAAGAGTTTGAGGTTGCCATGAGCTATGATGTCACAGCACTCTACCGAGGGGAACAAAATGAGACTCTGTCTCAAAAAATAAATAAATAAATAAATAAATAATAAAAAAATTAAAATAGCTGGGCATGGCTTAGCAGCTAGGGGACTGGCCACATACACCAAGGCTAGAGGGTTGGAACCCAGCCTGGGCCTGCCAAACAATAATGCCAACTACAACAAAAAAAACAGCCAGGTGTTGTGGTGGGTGCCTGTAGTCCTAGCTACTTGGGAGGCTAAGGCAAGAGAATTGCGTAAGTCCAAGAGTTTGAAGTTTCTGTGAGCTATGATGCTCCAGCACTCTCCTGAGGGTGACATAGTGTGACTCTGTCTCAAAAAAAAAAAAAAAAAAGCTGGGCATTGTGGCAAGTGCCTGTAATCCCAGCTACTGGAGAAGCTGAGGCAAGATCACTTGCGCCCAAAAGTTTGAGGTTGCTATGAGCTGTGACACCATGGCACTCTACCGAAGGTGACAAAGTAAAACTCTGTCTTTAAAAAAAAAGAATTTATCAAAAAAATTAGTGATTTCCCTTATCATTTAGGGATTTACAGATTTTTAACATAATTTCACCTATTATAAATTTTGCAGACAACTGTAGCTCAATGAGCTGGACACTGTGATTTGTAAATTCCATGTAAGTCCCGGCAGCCATGTTAATATGATCCTATCAAACCTAGGTCAATTTCTTTTTTGTTTCCTTGAGACAGGGTCTCACTATGCCACCCTCAATAGAGTGCTGTGATGTCATGGCTCACAGCAACCTCAAACTCTTAGGCTTTGGCTCGGCGCCTATAGCTCAACTGGCTAAGGTGCTAGCCACGTACACCTAAGGTGGCAGGTTCGAATCCCCAGCCTGGACCCGCCAAACAACAATGACAGCTGTAACCAAAAAATAGCAGGGCGTTGTGGCGGGTGCCTGTGGTCCCAGCTACTTGGGAGGCGGAGGCAGGAGACTCACTTGAGCCCAGGAGTTGGAGGTTGCTGTGAGCTATAATGCCACGGCACTCTACCCAGGGGGACAGCTTGAAGCTCTGTCTCAAAAAAAAAAAAAAAAAAACTCTTAGGCTTAAGTGATTCTCTTGCCTCATCCTCCAAAGTAGCTGGGACTACAGCACCCGCCACAACACCCAGCTATTTTGTTGTAGTTGTCACTGTTGTTTTTAGCTGGCCTGCGCAGGGTTTGAACCCACCAGCCCCAGTATAGGTGGCCGGCATTGTAACCACTGACCTTCAGGCATCGAACCCCTAGGTCAATTTTTGTGAACTTTTAAAAGAGTTTCAGTCTTATAGCTGATATATTTACCATAATAAAACTTCCCCAGTTGCCTACTAATGTCCTTCTTTCTGATTTAGGATGAAAACCAGGCTGAAAGGTTGCATTTAGTTGCCATCTCTCATATATCTCCTCTAACCTGGGTAAATTCCTTTCTTCAGTCTTTCTTCATCTGTTGTGACTGTGACACTTCTAAGGGGACTGGCCAATTATTATATAGAATGTCCCTCAATTTAGGTTTGGTATTTCCTCATGATTTAAATTTAGGTTATTTATTTTTGGAAAGAATATAATTGAAGTAAAGCCTACCATGTCCTATCAGAGCAATATACATCAAGAGGTACAGTAAGTCTAAGTCTCATTACTAGTTAGAGACTAAGGTCACGTGGTTAAAATGACATCCACCAAGCTTCTCCAATTTTCCCTTCTGATTAACAAGTATCTCCTGGGGAGATATTTTAAGACCATGAACATACCCTATGTCTCATCTTTTCACGTACTAGTTTGACACCTAATTATTACTATAGCATTCATCAAATAAAAATTTTTTAGTTCCAACATTCCATTCACATTTGTTAACTGGAATTTTACCATAAAGGGGACAGCTGTCACTTCTCCCCTTGTATAAACATGGGTAGATTTTTGTAAATAATTGTACAAATCCATAAGTAATCAAAATGCAAATTAAAATGAGGTGACACTTTTTAAACTATTAGAATAACAAAGATCAAAAAGAACAGAAAAAAAGTTCATGCATAGCACTGTTTTCTCATTAATTTGTTATCCTGTCAGTTACTTCCAAAGAATTTATGTCATTGCAACATGGATAACCACTCATGTATAAAATGGCTTGATGGCAATTAAAACAGCTTTTCATTAGTAAACTATGTTGGGCTTGCTTGATAACTTAAAATTTTTTTTGTTGTTTCTTTGATCTCAGTGCTTGAAATTGGTCTGTTCAAGATATCTATTTCTTCTTGATTAAGTCTAGGGAGAGAGGACGCTGGCATGGTTGTGGAAAGAAGGGAACACTTTTACATTGCTGATGGGACTGCAAACTAATACAAGCCTTTTGGAAGGAAGTATGGAGAGCCCTCAAAGAATTCAAACTAGACCTCCCATTTGATCCTGCAATCCTATTACTAGGCATCTACCCAGAAGAAAAGAAATCATTTTATCATAAGTACATTTGCACTATACTGTTTATTGCAGCTCAATTTACAATTGCCAAATTGTGGAAACAACCTAAATGCCCACCAATTCAGGAATGGATTAACAAGCTGTGGTATATGTATACCATGGAATACTATTTAGCCACTAAAAAGGGTGATGACTTTACATCTTTTATATTAACCTGGATGGAGGTGGAACACATTCTTCTTAGTAAAGCATCACAAGAATGGAGAAGTAAGAATACAATGTACTCAATTCTGTTATGGGACAACTGATGCTAGTACATGGTGGGGAGAGGGGTACCGGGGGAGGTGAGAGAGGGAAGAGGGCTGGGGGTATTGGGCTTCAGTGTGTGACATACCTCATGGGAGTGGGACACTATTAATAGAGGGGACTTCACCCAGCACATGACAAGCAGTGTAACCTGGCTCATTGTACCCTCAATGATTCCCCAACAATAAAAAAAACTTAAAATTTTGCTATAGAATGTCCACATCACAACCAGCAGATGCCATTAAATTAATCAATATGCCTTGTACCTTCCACAGCCCTTAAAATATAATAGTTACAATATATGAAAATTTATGAATCACTGAGCTCAGAACCCTCAAAATGACCCTGAGAAATACATATTATCATAGCTATTTTATAAATTAGAAAACTGAGGCTCAGTTTGGTAATGTGAATAGCCCAAAGATTCACAGTTAAATAAGCTTCAGAATCTAAATTCAGAACAGGTCTATATGATTGCAGAACTCAACCCCTAAATTTTTCAACTTTACGCAAAAAAAAAATTCAAAAAATTTTAGACAGTGAAGGTCAACATTAACCTAAAATATAATATAAAAGGCTAAAAAATGAAAATAGCCGGGTGTTGAGGCAAGAGAATCGCTTAAGCCCAAGAGTTTGAGGTTGCTGTGAGCAGTGACACCACAGGGCACTCTACTAAGAGCAACATAGTGAAATTATCTTTAAAAAAAAAAAAAGCAGAAGTCAGCACTTTAGAATTGAACTTAAAGGACAAATAATACTAAGCAAAGTGCTTACCCCATCCTCATAAATGTTGACCCTCAATCAAAATTCAGACTACTTCTTAACTTTTGAGGATGCAGAAAAGTTATGTTTTTCTAATAATAAACACAATTAATTACTTACAATTCAGAAGTGGTTGCATACAAGAAATGTCAGACAAAAGAAAATTGCTTTTTGGTGGCAGCAGGTATTTCTGTCCCATTAAAGTAATCATTTTTGTGAAACTAGAGTTGTTTTCAACAACCCGTGAAAATAAATCCTGCTCTGTAAGGGATGTATCATCTTCCATCAACTGTAATGTCTGAAGTTCCATCTCATTCTGAGAAGTCAAATGCTTTGCCATTTCACATAATTCCGACAAATTGCAGGTATCGAGTGGTAAAGTAAAAGGCTTATTACACTTGTCCTGTTTTTCAAAAACTGGATAAAGAAAACCACTTTTGAGACCTTCCTTGATTAATTGTAAAGATCCATCCAAAATCAGCTTCCTGATCTGTAAGAGAAGTTCTTTTAAGTACATCAGAACAAGATTAAAACAATTTTCTAAATAAAATCACTATTCTGCTTCGAATATTTGAATTTATAGATTAAAATCAACATTCTTTTTTTTTTTTTTTTT
>CAUYTI010144796.1:0-16942 GCA_963575145.1 Galago senegalensis
CGTTGTGGTGGGCGCCTGTGGTCCCAGCTGCTTGGGAGGCAGAGGCAAGAGACTCGCTTGAGCCCAGGAGTTGGAGGTTGCTGTGAGCTATAATGCCATGGCACTCTACCCAGGGGGATAGCTTGAGGCTCTGTCTCAAAAAAAAAAAAAAAAAAGAAAACCAAACCAGCTAACCAAATGTTATTGGAAACTTTTCTAAAATAGATCTTAGAGACTACTTTATGCCGGTAACCCAAAAGCCCTTCTCTCATGGTAGTTGAGAGAATTTCATTTGGTCTATTTGTGGGATCTTTAACAGATTTTGCTGTGTGCTAAAAATGCCTATCCTGAAAAGACACCTATTCTTCATTAAACTGAGCAAGACCTATATTTGGCAAATGATGAATGAATAATTTCATGTAACGTCCACTAACAATAATATTTTTTTTTATTTTTGCCTCAAGAACCAGTTTGTTATTTCAATGGGACATCAATGAATGGACTGACAAGGCAATCACAGCCTACAACATAATGGCGAGCCAGGTTCTTAGCCTACTGACTTATAACCAACCTCCTCTCTGGGAAGCAGAATGAATGCACTGGCAGCAGAAGAGAAAAGCTCCTCAAAAAAAAAAAAATCATTAGCTATGGGTCAACGGACCTTTAACTGAACATGTTATGAAAACCAAAGTATGGCAACACAGAATTTTAGGTTAACAAACAGACCATCTGGTCCAATCCCCAGCCAGTGCTAGGATTCTCTCTACATCATTTTTGCCAAGTTCATCACTAGCCTCTGTTTGAGAGAGCCTATTACCTGAGGCAACTGCTTCCACGGTGAACTGACTTTTTGAGAATGTTCCCACTCACATGGAGCCCAAATCTGTGGCACTATAGCCTTATTCAGTGGACCTCATTCCACCTCTTTCAACCACAGAGCATCTTGCACTGTTTACTAAGCTGAGTCTCCCCAAATTCTTCAAGTATTCTTTAAATGTCTTAAATTTTAAATTTCCTCACCAGGCTAGTAATACCTCAATTTGTTTTAATTTCAGAATATGGCTCCCACAAATGGTAACATTCCAATGTCACGGGACTTAGGAAAGGACATAAAGTACCATCTGCCATATGCTAACATTCTAACTATTTAGCAGTTTGAAGGGATGATAGTATTTTAACTTGGTATGAAGAAATAACCAGTGTGAAGAATTTAAGGAAAGGTAGCTTTCCTTCCAAACACAAATAGGCTCGTGTCACAGAAATGAAATCCAAATAGAATAAAGTAAGCACATCCCTTTCTTATCCCAAAATTAATATTTAACCATATTACTTATATGGAATATATTTTGAAGGATGAGATGCAAATGTTGTTTCACTGCTTTTGATTCTCTAAGTCTCCAAAGTGTTATCATAGTTACATCAAAACATAGCTGTCAGGACTATGGTTGAAGAAAGCGAGTGACCACTTGCAGTTAAAATAAAACAAAGAAACGAAACTCTAGAAAAAAAGGAATGGCAAATCCTAGAAGAGGTCTCCTAGAGATTAATAGAGAAATGACACCTAATATTTATGACCATGAAATATAGAGTTCTATAAGAAATAGAAAATATCTATCTTTAAGGCCATTGGTTTGATATGCAGAAAAAAATAAGCTTTTTATGGCTCAGCGCCTGTATATCAAGCGGCTAGGGCTCCAGCCACATACACCGGAGCTGAGGGGTTCGAATCCAGACAACAATGACAACTACAACCAAAAAATAGTGGGGTGTTGTGGCAAGCGCCTGTAGTCCCAGCTACGTGGGAGGCTGAGGCAAGAGAATCGCTTAAGCCCAAGAGTTTGCGGTTGCTGTGAGCTATGATGCCACAACACTTTACCAGGGCAACAGCTTGAGATTCTGTCTCAAAAAAAAATTTTAAAAATAAGCTTTGTTATGATTATAATAACATGTGCCAGAAGACCAAATTCAAAATTATTTGCAACTGGTATTTATTCAGAACAAAAGTCATTAACTGGAATTTGGTGCTGGATCCAGTATAATTATGGGATAGCTTAATGGGTAAAGGAAGCAAGTCACTGACCTTCCCCCGTGGAAGTCACCAGTGTCCTATGAAGGGACACATTCCTGAACAGAAGACAGGTAAGAGTCCAGTCCTCTGTTCAATCTGCCTCCTTCCTCCAACAAGCCTAAATGGTTTAAAATAACCATTGGTCAGTGGTTTCTACCTTCCTAAATCAGAGCTTGACAGATCGTCAAGTCAATCCATTTAAGTTTCATTTTTAGTTATTTTCTTGCCAATTTACATAGACAGAGGTGTTAACATGAAAGGACTAAAAGGGGAAAAAAGGCCAGCAGAGTCAATGGCCTAGTCCAAGTAATCTACAAAGAAGATAATTGGCCCCTTATTATAATCACAAAAATAAATGTTAATATAATTCAGCATATCTAATAAAAGCATACAAAACAGAAAAAGCCTTCCATGGGCAAAGAAGAAAGCACAGAATCTTCTGAGGGTGCAGACTCTGCAAAGCCATCATGAAATATCCTTCAAACTATGATTTCACAGACTTTCCCAAGCCTGACTTCATGACATGAATATCATGTGTCGCTTCTGGAAACTGGAAAAAGTTCTGCCATATATTTAACAACTTTATTAAAGAAGAAATATCTCACACCAACAATGAAGATATGAACTCTGGTAGTCTTATTAATCAGCACAGGCCAAGTTAAATGATAATAAAACAACTCTTTCTCAACTATCATTAAGTGAGAATTCATTTTTATCTAAAGAAGGCTCATTTTAGCACATATTGCCATGACAATAAGAAGCCTTAGGTGAACCAATCAATTTAGGTCCTGGTCTGGGTTAAGATGACTTCATTTCATTATTGTCCTTTCTCGAGTTCTACTTGAAGGAATTTCTGTTTAACCAAAAAAGCCCCTCTTGGCACTAAATTGTTTATTCAACTAATGTTTATTGCACGTATAATACTGTCAGGGATTATTCTCAAACTTAAGCTAGATCAGCGGACAAGCAGATCATAAGGCCTAATCTGCAATTCATACAATTAAGAAAAAACCCCAAATTCCCACATTCTCGTGTCCCTGCTGATGCGCCATGGATGGGTTACTGTAAGTGACAGAAAGGCTGAGAGGACCAACAGGGAAGAGGAGGGCCAAGAAAAGAGCTTTCTAACTCCCTTCTGAGCCTGGCCAAGGGTACAGAGAGGTGGCTAAACCCAAGGGAATAAGAATTTCATAATACAAGTGTGGCCCTAAAAGCTATTATTTTGCAACTACCTGTACATCAGTCCAGTCTAACAAAACCCATTCCTCTAAGTCCACAAAGCAACTTTATTTTCAATACACTTGCTGCTGTGAGACAAAGTTGGGTCATCATGTGCTGGGGACATTGCACTTTTGCCCTAAATGAAAGGTAATAAATCTAAACTGAAGGACATTTCCTCACAGTTTAAAAAGAGAAATTCTGCCCACTTTGATTAACATATTTTCTGAATACCTTTAGTTGCTGGCTTAGTGGAGAAGATTGGGAGGAAAAGGTAATAATCATAAATTATTTTGATTTTTATTAAGATGATTTTTCTTTCCTATAGAGGCAGATTCTTAAAAAAAAAAAAGTCAAACTTCTGGAATCCCTTTTTCTTTCCAATAGGATAAGGAAAAATACAGTGAGGCCAATCAAAAGTTCATTCTTTTACACAATATGTATAATCCCAGGCGTAAGAGATGGGTCACTCTGGAACCTGCTACAGAAATGCTAGAAGTGCATGATCAATATCATGTCTCTGCATGACTCATTTCGTTACAATTTAATAGCTTTCAAACGTCAATGTATCCAGAATGAGATTGTCACCATCTATAGCAATGGTGGAATTATATGTCATATCTTATTCCATTACTCATCCCTCAGCTAGGCTAAGCAGTAAGCTACAGAAACCTCTGACAGCATCAACAGCATACAGGTTTAATTATTTTCCCAATTTGTACTCATATTAGAGTACAAATTGGAAGCTATCAAAGTACGACACTGAAGAAACAGAAGCACATTCCATTTTAAGTCCTGTTTTAAAATTGGCCAAGTAAAGGCATGTACACCTTCATTTGGAGATGTGCAGTAACACATGCATGTAAGGATGAGGGGGAAGAAGGGGCGGGGAAGAAAGGAGAGACCAAGAAAGAGTATATGGTCGTGAGTCTGCGAGTAACATTATTATAAGAAAGAGAGGAGAATGACAGTTCAACCTGCTTCCACAAGCAGAATTTTTCTTAGGTTATCATTGGAAGATACAAAAATGGTTCATGAAACTTTTCATCTGTTGCATTCTCACTGATCATACTAAAAGAATCTACAAAATCCTAAGCCTTGGTCTGTCCAGGATGGGCAGTTTTAGGAAGCAAAAGATGTGACCTGCTATCTAAGACTGTGCTCTGCTTGGCATCCTGCGCTGCAGTCCATTAATCCACAGTATTTTGGTCATATCTGGTTGGTTTTCTCATACACTTCATGTTTTAGAGCTAATCTTTTATATTAAAATATTATCAACATCTGTCATTTTTTTCATTTACTTAATGGGCAGGAAAATAAGAGAATAGAAGAAAATGGTAGAGATTCAGAAGGGAACATGAAAGGAAAATTACTCCCTTTTCCAACAGATCCACCTTAAATAAGGTAGTAATGAGATTTTGAGAAAGAGTGCTGATTCATGGACTTCCCCCATTTTTTATTTCTGTATAATACATTTAAGGACATCATTGTACTATAATGTTTGGTCTATGAAACAGCGGAATCATTAGCACCAAAAGGAGTCATGGAGCTTGAATGTATTATTAAAACAATGATTGTTACTGTTGGTCATGGGTAAAGGTTTCATTTCATTTTTACATCCCAAAGTTCTTGAAAGTGCCTGTGGATAAGAGAAATAACACTTTTCAAAATCCCCACAGGGTCATCAATACGCACCACAGAGACAGTACTTGGCTTTCTCAGTTTTGGTTTATCTGGTTGCAAAGAAAACCAGGGCCCCCAGAAGATTACCGCTGAAGCCCTAAAGAACAGCCCCCACATGTTCCCACTAACACGCATGAGGGATCCTACAGTCCATTCCCCCCCGGGCTGTGTTCAGGAATGCATTTTTACTTGCTTTTAAAAAAACAAAAGCAACATGCTCTGCAGATCATGGAGTGCCTACTGCAATTCTCTCCTTGCTCCAACTCCAGACTGCAAAAGGGTGAACCGTGATGTGTTCTGCTGATGCTGGCCTGTGGTTGAGGCCCTTGGCCTGCCATGCTTTGTAAGCTCAGGAGCCCACAGGAGTCAGAAGATCCAAGAGTGGGAGCCACAGTCATCTCCAGATCTCCCTGGAAACTCGTGGCCCATCAGGGCAACTGCTGATTCCTTTTGCTTTTCCTTGCCTGAGCCTTTAGTTGAAATTACAACAAGTCAAATAGCTGATGCTTTTCCCTTCTCCAGGTAACGGTGAGGATACATTGTTCACAAGTGTGTTCTGTCTGGCTTCACTGATGAGTCGGCAGGCTAAATCAAGGAAGAGTTTCTCCACATTATCAGATTCCTTGGCTGAGGTCTCCAGATAATACATGTCCTGAGCTTCTGAGAATTCTTCAGCTCTCTGCTGGGATACCTCTCTCCTTTCAGCCAAATCAATCTTGTTGCCTGTAATAGCAGCAAAATCAAAGGAAGAATCATCATATGACTTTTTGCAGGCTCAGAAGCATCAAAATACAATTCCAATTCTGAACTCAAACCAGACAGATGGGAGAGTAAAGCAAAGCAAATGTAACTGTGATTACTGAAATGTTTCTTTTAAAATGAGAGTGCCATTTGTAATGGCAAAGAACTGGAAAAACTCAAGGGTCTATCAGTAGGGAACTACTGAATAAATTGTGGTGCATCCCCACAATGCGGTATTTGCCACTGTAAAAAACAACGATGGATATTTCCACAGACTGCCATAGATGAGAACACAAGCAGATACCACTCAGTGAAAAAACAAAGCAACTCTCTAGCCAATAAAAAGGAAAGAATATGAATATATACATTATATACTTTATTGCCTTATTTTTTAAAGGAAAAATAGATCAAAATCTAAGTTTAAAAGATAAGGTTACCTATGAAAGGAACAGCATTGAGGAGACATGAATAAAAACCAGATGTCTCCAAATAGATTTGTTTCGTAGGTTTGAGATTAAAAACTTGCTTTTTTATAATTATGCAATTGCTTATAATTTTCTTTTTTTTTTTTTGAGACAGAGCCTCAAGCTGTCACCCTGGGTAGGGTGCCGTGGCATCACAGCTTACAGTAACCTCCAACTCCTGGGGGCTCAAGTGAGTCTCCTGCCTCTGCCTCCCAAGTAGCTGGGACCACAGGTGCCCACCACAATGCCTGGCTACTTTTTTTGGTTGCAGCCATCATTGTTGTTTGGCAGGCCTGGGCTGGATTTGAACCTGCCACCTTAGATGTATGTGGCTTGTGCCTTAGCCACTTGAGCCACAGGCACCGAGCTGCAATTGCTTATAATTATATAATTAATATAAAATTAAATTTTAAAAGCAAAATTAAACAAATGGCTCGGTGCCTGTAGCACAGTGGTTGCGGCGTCAGCCACATACACCAAGGCGGGCAGGTTCGAACCCAGCCCAAATAGCAGGGCATTGTGGCAGGCGTCTATAGTCGCAGCTACTTAGGAGGCCGAGGCAAAAGACTTGCATAAGCCCAAGAGATTGAAGTTACTGTGAGGTTTGACGCCACAGCACTCTACTGAGGGTGACATAGTGAGACTCTGTCTCAAAAAAATAAAAAAAAATTAAAAAAACAAAAAAAAATTGAACAAATGAACATGTTTGTCACAAACTGGTGTAACCATGGAGAGGAACTATTGCAAGTGACTTTAACATATAGTAATTTAACTATACATTCCCACATGGCAATGCCCTATAGACAAAAAAATCTTGAACTACCTCAGTAATCATCCCCTTGGTGGTAGTGTTGTATTATTCTGAGGCTGCTATATGTGTATTATGAGATAAAGAATATGAGTAATTACGCTGCTGTCATTGGAAACTGGGGTTCGGCGTGAGAAAAAGGCAATACAGATTCAAAATTAATGAGGTTAAGTAAAAATCTCTGCAGTTCTGAAGTATCAAAAGATGCATCCATACGTGTGAATGATTCTCTGGCAAACTTGACAGATCAAAGGTGATAGGTCAATTGTGTTACCAGGCAATAGTGCTAATGGTAAAAATGACTCCTGATTGATAACTTACATCTAGCTGGGAATTCTATCTATAGATTATAAATATCTGATGGAAAGCAGTAACTCTGGGCGTCCCTGAGGGTGGTGGTGAGACCCTGGACGTTAGGACTGTGGAGGTGTTAGAAGCGATGCTGGCTCCTATAGGGCAGTGAGGCTTCTCGGCCAGGGTCGATCCTGCACTCACCTCACGTGAGCCTGGTTTCCTCACACCTGCCCTGTCTTGGAAAGCTATCTGGACTGCTACAAGGATTACTCCTACTGAAGAATGATGCTTGCTGCTGGCCTGCTGCTAAGCTGTTTCCTGTCCTGTACCCTTCTAAAGCAGCCGTTCTCAACCTATGGGTCGCGACTCCTTTGTAACAACGAAAATACATTCTGTATATCAGATATTTACATTACGATTCATAACAGCAGCAAAATTACAGTTATGAAGTAGCAATGAAAATAATTTTATAGCTGGGGGTCACCACAACATTAGGAACTGTATTAAAGGGTCGCAGCATTAGGAAGATTGAGAACCACTATCTAAATGAACATGAAGCCACATGTGGTCTGTGATAGTCTTGAGAATCAGAACAGCTATAAAGCCTAATAAGATATAACCTTCTTGTAGATTCTGTGGAATTCACCACACACATGCACACATGTGCGCTCATACACACAGCTCTAGCCACTGAAAAGCCTGACATTAAGGACCAACCTGCTAGTAAGGAGGACTCCCAGCACCCAGGTTACAACCTCTAAATACAACTTCCCATTAAAAAGAAACAGCACTTCTCAAAGAAATGGTTAATTCCAGGTCCAGAAATGGTTAATTCCAGGGGCAGGAAATACCTAAGATGTGACTGGAACATTTATACCAGAAAGCAAAAATAGAAAAAAAAAATGTTAAAAGGACTTAGAAGCCCCTTTGAAAAGCTTCCACTGTCAAAGTTGAAAAAATTGAAGCATCAATAATAATAATTGCAAGAGACAGGACTACATCAAATATATCTAACTCCTAAGTTCATAATATTAAAAATATAAGCAAACTTCAATAGTTACTTTTGAAAGATATTAGACAACCAACTCATTACTTCGAAAAGTAGTAAATAAAAAAAAAGAATTAAGTGTTCTTGCCTGTCCTATGAGAACTGTACCTCAAAATACCATATGTAGTCTTTTGGCTAAAAAACAAAGAAACTTGAGTCTTACCAGCCTCTAGATTTACGACTTTACATACCTACCAATCTGGGGTAAATGTAGGCAACGAAGGAACATGTCAAATGAGGTAAAATTAACAAAATTTAGAATTGTAAAGTCTGTAAGACAAACACTTAAGCAATAAATTCTAAGAGAGGAAAAAAATAGAAAGGAAACCTACAGACAAAAGGATCAAAAGACATAATCAATTATAACACATGGACCTTATTTGGATCTTGATTTGAACAAGCTGAAAAAAAAAATCATGAGTCAATCAGCGAAAATTTGAACATTATCTAAATTTTTTGAGGCTAAAAAGGAATGTTAATGTATTTTAGGTATGAAAATGGCATTGTGGTTAGGTTTTCTGTTTAAAAGTCTTATGTCAGGCAGTACCTGTGGCTCAGTGGGTAGGGCGCTTGCTCCATATACTGAAGGTGGTAGGTTCGAACCCGGTCTGCGACAGCTAAAACAGTAATGAGAATTGCAACAAAAAATAGCTGGGCGTTGTGATGGGTGCCTGTAGTACGAGCTACTCGGGAGGCTGAGGCAAAAGAATTGCTTAAGCCCAAGAGTTGGAGGTTGCTGTAAGCTGTGATGCCATGGCACTCTACCGAGAATGACATAGTGAGACTCTGTCTCAAAAAAAAATAAATAAAAATTTTATCTATTAGGCTGGCCAGACACAGTGGTTCATGCCTATAATCCTAGAACTCTGGGAGGCAGAGGTGGGTGGATCTCCTGACCTTAGGAATTTGAGACCAGACTAAGCAAAGCAAGACCCCATCTCTACTAAAAATAGAAAAACTAACTGGGCATTATGGTAGGTACCTGAAGTCCCAGCTACTTGGGAGGCTAAAACAAGAGGATTGCTTAAGCCCAGGAGTTTGAGGTTGCTGTGAGCTATGACACCATAGCACTCAATCCCAGGGCAATTGAGGAGACTCTGTCTAAAAAAAAAACCTTATCTTTTAGAGACATACACAGATATTGAAAGATGAATTAATACAACATCTGGGGTTTATTTCTTTTTTTTTTTTTTTTTTGGCCAGGGCTGGGTTTGAACCCACCACCTTTGGCATATGAGGTTGGCACCCAACTCCTTTAAGCCACAGGCTCTGCCCTGGGGTTTATTTCAAAACAATCTCAGGGAGAGGGTGGACAAAATAGATGGAGAACAGATAAAATAACACTGGCTATGGGGTGGCGCCTGTGGCTCAAGGAGTAGGGCACTAGCCCCATATATCGGAGGTGGTGGCAGGTTAAAACCCAGCCCCAGCCAAAAATAAAAACAAACAAACAAACAAAAACAACTGGCTATGAGTTGATAGTTATCAAAGCTGAGAAATATGTACATGAGGATTCCCTGTACTACTTCCCTATTTTTGGTTATGTTTTAAATTTTCCACAGTAAAAAGGGTTTTGTTTTGTTCTGTTTTGTTAAAAAGGCCAAAACCGCTTTGAACTATCTCCTCTCACATCTTCATTCAACTTCCTTAGATAAAACCCCAAGTAGTAATGCTTTGATTCAAGTTCTCAAAGGCTTTCCATGGAACAGAGAAAAAGCACAAGTCCAGAGCCGAGGGCTCTCAGCTGCTTCATGGCCAAGGTTTGCCATTGTGCAAGTGGGATTTTAGGACTGGACCTGGAGCACTTCCTCACACAGAGGCAGATACTTAACCCTGCAGCCTGAAGGAAAAGCCGAGTATTACATGTGGGCAACCCTAAGGCTTGGAGTCAACCTTACATACTTGAGACCTTGAGACCCCTGAGCCTTGGTTTCTTCATCTGTAAATGAGGGATGACAATACACAAAGTTCCTAGTATGATTCCGGGGACATCTATACCAATTATAATGCTATATAAAGTGTTTGTTTAGCTGAGTATTAACTATATGTGGTCTGTAACTTAGAAGGTTTCTAAGGTTCTCTTCCCAAATTTCCAAAATTTAGGTCTTGCTAGAATATACAGTTAGCATTCCTTCCTAGGGAAAAAAAAAAAACATTTTAACAACCAAATATTTACATGTTTTCCATCACAACCAGAAGAGTTTTTAATGAACTGGTCCATTTCATTGCAATTCTGTTCTTTTTTTTTTTTTTTTTTTGATACAGAGCCTCAAGCAATCCTCCTGGGTAGAGTGCTATGGCATCACAGCTCACAGCAACCTCCAACTCCTGGGCTCAAGCGAGTCTCCTGCCTCAGCCTCCCAAGTAGCAGGGACCACAGGCGCCCGCCACAACACCTGGCTATTTCTTTGGTTGCAGCCGCCATTGTTGTTTTGGCGGGTCCTGGCTGGATTCGAACCCACCACCTTAGGGTGTATGTGGCTGGTGCCTTAGCCACTTGAGCCACGGGCAATGAGCCATGCAATTCTGTTCTTAATGGATATATTTGTCACCATAGAAACCAAGGGGTCGTTTTTTTGCTTTCCCCCCATAATGAACAGAGGTTCTGTTTTCCTATAAGAGAAAACAAACTGCAGCATTTCCCTTAGTGGGTTCTTTCTAAAACCCAGAAGTTCTTAAATCAGCACAAATGTTAAGAGGGGAAAAAACAATCAAAGTCCATTTTTTGATCAATAAACAATTGCTTCAGTAATGAGTTCCTTATCAACTTCAAAGATATTTTACTTTAGGGACCAGCCATCACCATCATTTACAAAATTTGTTTGTATGTTTTGTTTTATTTTGTTTTTAGAGAGAATCTTGTTTTGTTGCCCTGGGTAGAGTTAGTGTTTTTTTGTTTTTTTTTTAAATGTTCAGCAGTCCTCATTAAGTTTCATGACCATCCAACTTCTTCCCTAGAATCTATGTTGATAGAAAAATCAATCAGTAATGTTTTCCACTTTATTTTTCTAAAGCATCACTACAGGATAGGAGCTATTTCGTTTTCTCTTCAATGGCAGAAGAAGGGAATGTTGGCACCCTAAAGCATATAGCTATAGACTATATTCTTGGAAGGTACAGAAGCACAAGCTTTACACGACTATAAATTCTATGATGCCCAGAAGTCACTTTCCCTCCTCATTAGTCCTTACTTACCCACTAGCACAGTGATGACTTTGTTGCTGGCATATTGTTCTATCTCCCGCAGCCACTCGGGAAGGCAACGGAAGGATTCCTCACAGGTGATGTCATAGGTGAGGATCAAGGCATTGGCGCTTCTGTAATAACTCTGGGTAATGGACCGAAATCTCTCTTGACCTGCTGTGTCCCAGATCTGTAGCTATAAAAGCATAAGAGAAGGATCAGGTTAGAGAAGCAGAAAATTGCTTTTGTTTGAAAATGGGAACACCTTCCTCCAAATTATGCTGTAGTTATTTTCTGCCCTAAAAAAAAAAAAGTACTGCATCCTCATTTAAAAGTAAATTATGTTTGTGATTTCCCCTTTATAATAATATATTTTTTCCAATTTTAATATCAGATATATCCAGATAAAGCAGAATGATTTTGAAGTATTCTTCTTTTTCTTTTCTTTTCTTTTTTTTTGAGACAGAACCTCAAGCTGTCACCCTGGGTAGAGTGCTGTGGCATCACAGCTTACAGCAACCTCCAACTCCTGGGTTCAAGCAAGTCTCCTGCCTCTGCCTCCCAAGTAGCTGGGACCACAGGCACCTGCCACAACGCCTGGCCATTTTTTGGTTGCAGCCGTCGTTGTTGTTTGGTGGGCCCAGGTTGGATTTGAACCTACCACCTTAGGTGTATGTGGCTGGCAGCCTAGCCACTTGAGCCACAGGCGCCGAGCCTTCTTTTTCTATCGTCTATAAGATTTGGTGTGATCTGCTTTTTGAAATATTAATGGTCTATTTTTTGAGACTTTGGGAAAAAAAGTAAGAAGTTAATTGATGACTCTATACTGAACCTCAGAGTCAAAGCATTCTATAATAGTCATACTCTTTTTTTTTTTTTTTGGAGACAGAGCCTCAGGCTGTCACCCTGGGTAGAGTGCTGTGGCATCACAGCTCACAGCAACCTCCAACTCCTGGGCTCAAGCGAGTCTCCTGCCTCTGCCTCCCAAGTAGCTGGAACTACAGGCACCTGCCACAATGCCTGGCTATTTTTTGGTTGCAGCCATCATTGTTTGGTGGGCCCAAACTGGGTTCGAACCCGCCAGCTCAGGTGTATGTGGCTGGCGCCTTAGCCTCTTGAGCCACAGGTGCTGAGCCATAACATTTTTTATAGGTGGAATCCTCTGTAGTAGCTACCTCACAGTCCCTTGGGGAGCTTGCTCTGGACTGGCTTTTCATGTTGCCAAGATTTTTCTGCTGATTCTTCCTCATGAGTGTTTTCTTTTATGTGTTTCCTTGCCCTAATTTTCCTTTTACTTCCTCTTGCACTTTAAGTTACCATACCTCTGCACTAGGGTTTCAATAAGTCTTTTTGGTACAGGACCAGAAGGATGAAAAGACAGTTCTCCACTGCCTTTGTCCTCCTCATGGGGTCCAGGACTCTCTCGCTGACTCCCTATGCCCTCAAAGGGATGATTCTGGGCAGATCCCACCAACCAGAGATTTCTAGAGTCTTCTCTCCACAGTCTCACCATCCCTGGTTGCAAGGAAGCTATTACTTGGCCACCATCTTGCCAATTTTTTTTTTCTCAGACAGAATTTTACTATGTCACTCTTGGTAGAGTGCCATGGCATCATTCATCACAGCTCACAGCAACCTCAAACCCTTGGGTTTAAGCAATTCTCTTGCCTCAGCCTTTCTGAGTAGCTGGGACTACAGGTACCTGCCACAACACCCGGCTTTTTTGGTTATTCTTGTTGCAGTTATGATTGTTTTAGCTGGCCCGGGCCAGGTTCAAAACCTCCAGCCTTGGTGTATGTGGCTGGCGCCCTACCCACTGAGCTACAGGGGCTGGCCCTCTGCCTGGTTTTGATTGCTCTCTAGAGCCTTCTATTCATTGCTTTTTATATTTGAGGCAGAGTTTATAATTATTATCGATAAGAGTTAGTGTAATACAAACTCCTTCATTATCACATTCTAATCCCTGATATTTCAGAAAGGTTTAAAATAAAAAAATTAAAGGCAAAATATACTTTATCATTTATTTCCAATCCATTAGGATAAAAACCCACTTTATCCAACTGTACCTTTTAATTCATTTCTTCTGGGAAAAAGTGCAAAAGACTACACTAAAACTGAGACAAGCATTTAAAAGTAAATCCATTCACTCAGAGTTTAAAAACAAACTGTAAATGGTTCACTTTACCAAAAGAATTAGCTTTTGTACAAATAAATATAAAGAATTTTACATTATAAACAGAGACTGCTGAATCCATACTTAAATTAGAATTCTAGTATCTTCTTTTCCTACAATTCTTCTTGAGCACAAAGCCTATTTGCAAGTCAGAAATCTAGTAACTTCAATGGGCAGACAAACTGTCTCAGAGTAAGTTTTTACTCTTAAGACATATGGAAGGATAGTACTGATTCTTTCCTTTAGCTCCAAGTCCAGTACACATCATTAAGTTTTAATTTAGTTTACAAAACTCTGCCATATTAACAAGAGCACACTAGTGCTTGATGTTGTTGTTGTTTTTGTAGTGACAGAGTCTTACTTTATTGCCCTTGGTAGAATGCCCTGGCATCACAGCTCACAGCAACCTCCAATTCCTGGGCTTAGCCGATTCTCTTGCCTCATTCTCCCGAGTAGCTGGGAATACAGGCACCTGTCAAAACGCCTGGCTAACTAGTGTTTAATGTTTATGCAATATCTCTTAGGAAGTAATATAATAGAGTTTAACAAAATCTAGAATGTCACAATCTAGGTCAGAAAACCTCAACAACTTCTATCTTTATTGAAAAAGACCAAATCAATCTCTTATCTCCTACTAAATCACTATTCTATTTTCATGGCCCTTCTGGGAAAGAAATGTAACTTAAAATAAAACTTAGTCATAGTAAGTCACAGAAAATAGTTCTCAAGCACCAGCTGAATTCCAAACCTGATCAGGAAAGTAAAGTAACTTCTATACAATAATATAATTTTTCTGACTCAAGATTTGTAACAATGTAACAACTTCTATATCTTTTAACATTTGAAATCTTTGTTATCCAAAATCTTTCCCAATAGAATATAAAAACCATGATAATTTTAAAAGAGGTTATATTGTAAAAGTTGAACTGGAACCATAGAATCCTTTAATATGATTAGCTAGTTATTTAAGTATCACCAATCTCCTCCCCCCTCTCATTTTATTTTACTCCATAGCCTTGGGTAGAGTTGCTGAGCTGTCATCAGAGCTTACAGCCATCAGAGCTCACAGCAACCTTAAAACTCCTGGGCTCAAGTGATTGTCCTGCCTCAGCCTTCCAAATAGCTGATACTACACGTACCCACCACAATACCCAGCTAGTTTTTCTATTTTTTTTTTTTTAGTTTTTCTATTTTTAATAGAGACAGGGTCTCACTCTTGCTCAGTCTGGTCTCCTGAGCTCAAGCAATCCACCTGCCTCAGCCTCCCAGAGTGCTAGGATTACAACCTTAATCCCTTTCTAAAGGAAAACAAAATGAAGTATTATTGACTTTATTGAAAATGTTTTAATTTGGGCTCGGCAGCTGTAGCTCAGTGAGTAAGGCACTGGCCACATACACTGAAGCAGGCAGGTTGCTGTTAACTATGAGGATGCCACTGCACTCTAGCCAGGTAAACAGAGAGAGCCCTGCCTCAAACAAAACAAAACAAGAAGAGCAAGACTAAAATTAAGAAGCTTTTAACAGGAGCAAGAATGAAACTAAAAGGAAGTAAAATGTCTTCATTATAATATTCTCCTCTATTAGGGGCAGGTGTTTTATTTTAATGTATTCTTTCAAAAACAAAGAAATCTTTCCTAAGTGAAAAATTTTTGTCATTACTGCAAAGTTATTCCTTTCCATTCATGACATTTTACATAGCATCATTTAAGCACCAAAGAAAAATTCTGTAAACAAACTTTTACCCAGTAAACTAAGGGCAAATAGACATTTGCCTTTATTACAATATTTAAAAGGCCATGATATGAGTCTCTACTTCCTACAATGACATTTTCATAATAAAAATCCAGGCATATTTATACAAACATGAAACAGAATTACTGTACATTTGGGGGGAACAAAATGCAGATCAACAGACTAGAACTCTTTAGTTAATAAAGTCAGCACAAGAAACCTATAAAATGTATGCAATGTATAAAAATTTAGTATTTTTTAAAGTTTCACTGAAGGGATTAATACTTATTAGGAATAAAAGATGGTATTTCCATTGGCTTATAATTATCCTGTAAACAGTAAGAAAGTAATAAGCAATAAATTAGAAATATCTTAACTCTTGAGTATTTCCCTTCTCTCATACAGCAATCAGTTTTACAGCAATATTAGAATAATTCTAGCAGAAAATAAATTCTATCAGAAATAAGTTAACAGTCAACAGCAGATTTTTGACAAATATATTAGAAAAAAAATACAGGTCACATGAGGACAGATCTACATGTTATGTTACAGAGTAACTCAACCCTTCAAACCTTCTCTATTCTACCATTACATTGTTGCTATTATATTGCTTTCTAAAGTGTTTGGTAGCAAGGTAATAGAAAAATAAAAAGTGAAAAGAACATGACAATTATGTAATGTCTACAGATTTATGAAGAAAAACCCTCAAAATAATTTTTTCCTATTACTGTTACTTAGGAAAAAATTTAATTTGGCACAATAAATGTATTAAAACAAACAAACAAAAAAGAAGCTAGAAACTGTGTTTGGACATTCTAATCACCCATAGTTAAGACAAAAGTAGGAAAGTAAAGCAGGGAAAAAAAAACCGCAAGAAGACAAACAACCAAAGCTTCTTGTGTCTTCTACCATTCACTGTCTCTGGAATACTTTCATCTGCAACACAATATACAAATTATTTACATTATGATTATATTGGTAAAGAAGACCAGAATCCGTTTGTGTTGTGCTCGAATTTACAGTAGTCACTGGGATACCCATGACCATCAAGGCAAGAAGGCCTTCACAAACAAAATATTCCATTTGCATTGTATCTTTTATTTAACTTTGTTATCTGGTTCAAGGTTGATGGATAAATATGTAAGACTCTGAAAAATCCTGTAAACTTAGGCTGAGTTTCTGTAGCTAGTAATTGTTCACTGAAGAATGTGCAATGCTCTCCTGTTAAGTAAAATGTTCTGCAGGCTAACAAAGGTATACCCTTAAACGGTGGTATCTCCAAAGTCCTTGTTCCAACGTATGTATGCTTCTAAGGTTTGAGGGCTCACGCTGCGTTTGATCTTTTTCAAGGATTCAGTGAAGTCAGATAATCGAATATTTCTCATCTAGATTAAAAAGAAAAAATACAAAACAAATGATGAACATGTATAAGATGGTTAATTCCATGAAAGATTAAAGTAATAGTGCTACTGTTTATTTTTATTTATTTATTTATTTATTTTTTTGAGACGGAGCCTCAAGCTATCCCCCTGGGTAGAGTGCCATGGCATCA
>CAUYTI010144797.1:0-19176 GCA_963575145.1 Galago senegalensis
ACAGGCGCCCGCCACAACGCCCGGCTATTTTTTGGTTGCAGCCATCATTGTTGTTTGGCGGGTCCGGGCTGGGGATTCGAACCCACCACCTTAGGTGTACGTGGCTGGCGCCTTAGCCAGTTGAGCTATAGGCGCCGAGCCAGTTGAGTTGCATTTCAAGGAGGAAAAGAAAGGCACTGTATGAGGGCCACATAATTTCTACTCTATGATAGAAGAAATTCAGGCTGTGGTTCTAACTGAATCCATCTGTGACTTAGATCTTTTCAGTGTCTTCCCATAATTTCAGGACAAAACCAAACCCCATTTGCAAGCCATAAAGGCATTAAGTCCTAGTCCTGATTCTTCTCTTCCCACATGAAACTGAAACACTTTCTCAGATGAGCTCAGCACCCTCAGCCTCCTTGTTCATGCCGTTCCCTCTGTTTGGAGATCTTGTCTGCCCTCATGGCCTACTTCAACTCTTTATTCAAATTTCAGATCAGAAATCTAATCTCCTTGCTGACTCCTGGCCCAAGTAGATGTTGGTCCTCTAAGGAAGCCCTTCCATAACCCCCAAACCAGTGGATCTACATAGATAATCTGAATGTCATTAAAATAAAATGTAGTTTTACTGCATGAGAATTTTTGTGTGGCCTGATGTCATAGGTGATGTACTGATCTCCCGAAAGCCACTACAAAGCCCAATGGCTTGATGATAGTGACTTCCTAAGAGATTCTTTGACTGGAAAACTTCCTAGTCCTCTAATTCCAGGTCTAGCTGACATAGCCAGTGACTATAATTTTTTAATCCCTGTGTGGATGGCAACAGTTTAAGATATTTCTTCAATTATACCCAACCTATCTGCACCTACCACCAAGAACTGATGGAAGATAAAAAAGGAAAATCACATTTTTCTGAGGCCCTCATGCTTTCTCCCATTTCTTCTTCTCTTCTTTTTCTTTTTGGGGGGATTAATATAAGGGTACATATGATTAGGTTACATTGTTTGCATTTGTTAGGAAAAGCCCAAGTTGCATGTGAGTCCTTTCCCCCAGGAGACAATGCACTTAGCACAGTGTCCAATTTGGAGCAAGTTCCCAAGAAATAGGAGCTCTTATTATGGTTTGTATTAGTCAGAGTAGGCTAACTGCTATTTTCATTATTTGCATTTGTTAGGAAAAGCCCAAGTTGTACTTGAGTCCTTTCCCCTGCTTGTTTTAGGCAGATTCTGGTTCTTAGCCCTTTGTCAGATTCCTAACATATGAATATCTTCTCCCATTCTGAAAGCTATCTATTTGCTTTAATCATTGCATCTTACTGGTGCAGGAGCTTTTCAGCTTGATCAGATCCTATTTATTTATTTTTGTTGTTACCACAACAGCCAATGGGATCTTCTTCCTGAAGTCTTTCCCCAGGTCGATGTCACCAAGGGTTTTTCCCATACTTTATTCTAGACTTTGTATTGTTTTGTGTCTTAGATTTGAATCTCTTATCCAGCATGAGTCAATTTTTGTAAATGATAAGAGGTGTAGATCCAATCTAAGTCTTTTACATGCGGCTAACCAGTTCTCTCAGCACTATTTATTAAATAGGAATTCTTTCCCCTGGTCTATGCTTTTGTTTTACTTATCAAAAATCAGATAGTGCTAAGAGGCTGGTTTCGTCTCTATGATTTCTGTTCTGTCCCACAGATCTATGTCTCCATTTTTGTGTCAGTACCATGCTGTTTGGATCACTGTAGTCATGCAGTAAAACCTAAAGTCTGGTAATGTGATGCCTCCATATTTATTTCTTAGAATTGCATTGGCTATTTGGAATTTTTTCTGGTTCCATATAAAACAAATAACTATTCTTTCAAGTTCAGAAAGACATTGGTATTGGTATTTTAATGGGGTTGACCTCCTGTATCTCCACTGGAATACCCTCAATATCCTTCTCTTGGCTGATTGCACTTGCTAGGATTTCCATCACTATGTTGAATAGTGGCATAGTGGACATCAATAGCGTTGAGTAGCAGCACAGTGGACATCCTTGTCTGGTTCCAGTTCTAATTGGAAATGCTCACAGTTTCACTCCTTTCAGTATGATGTTGGCTTTGGGTTTGTTTTAGATGGCTTCTATCAGTTTAAGAAATGTTCCCATCTATGCCTATTTTCTCTTAAGTGTTCTTATCAGAAAAGAATGCTGAGTTTTCTCAAATGCTTCTTCTGCAACTATTGAGAGGATCATATGGTCTTTGTCTTTCTTTATGTGGTGAATCGTGTTTATGGATTTGTATATGTTGAAGCAGCCTTGTATCCCTGGGATAAAGCTGACCTGCTTGCAATATATAGTTTTTTAATGTCTAGTTGTATCCTATATGCTAGGATTTTATTTTATTTTATTTTTTGAGACAGAGTCTCACTATGTCACCCTAGGTAGCGTGGCATCACAGCTCACAGCAACCTCCAACTCTTGGGCCCAAGCGATTCTCTTGCCTCAGCCTCCCAAGTAGCTGGGACTACTGGTGCCCACCACAATGCCTGGCTAGTGTTTTATTATTTTTGTGTCAAATACTCATTGATGATATTTGTCTGTAGTTTTCTTTTTTCTTCAGTAGGTCCTTTTCATGGTTTTGGGATCAGGGTGATATTTGCTTCATAGAAAGAGTAAGGGAGGTTTCCTTTCATCTTCATGTTTTGCATTGGATTTTCCAATATAGGTACAAGGTCTTCTTTGAAAGTTTGGTAGAATTCTGATGTAAAACCATTTGGTCCAGGATTTTGGGGGATTGAAAGCTTTTTTTATTGTTGTTGCAATTTCAGTGCTTGATATTAGTCTGCTCAAGAGTTCTAGTTCTTTCTGATTAAGTCTAGGGAAGTATGTGATTCCAAGTATTGGTCCATTTCCTCCACATTTTTGAATTTCTGAGTATAGAGGTTTTTTGTAGCAATCAGAGATGATCTTTTGTATCTCTGTGATATCTATTGTTATTTCCCCTTTTTTTGTTTCTGATGGAAGTTATTAGAGATCTTACTTTTTGGTTTCTAGTTGATCTAGCCAGAGATTTATTGATTTTATTTAACTTTTCAAAGAACCAACTTTTTGTTTTGTTAATCTTCTGAATGATTTTTTTGTTCTCGATTTCATTTAATTCTGATCTAATTTTGGTTATTTCTTTTCTTCTGCTAAGTTTGGGATTGGATTATTCTTTCTTATCCAATTTCTTGAGATAATTCATTGGGTTGTTGATTTGCGCTCTTTTTGTTTTTTAGACGTGGGCATTTAATGTAATAAATTTTCCTGTTAAGTTTTCTTTTGCAGTATCCCACAGGTTTTGACAGCTTGTGGCTTCATTTTGTTCGAGGAATCTAATGGTTTCTTTCTTTATTTCCTCCTTGACCTAGCTGTTATTCAGCATAAGGTTGTTTAATTTCTGTGACTTTGTGTGGTGATGAAGGTTTTTGTTAGAGTTGAGATCTACTTTTATTCCTTTATGGTCCAAAATTATACAAGGTATAATTTCTACTCTTTGAAATTTGTTGAGATTTGATTTGTGTCCTGGGAAATGATCAGTTTTGGAGAAAGATCCATGAGTTAATGAGAATAACATATACGTGGTGTTATTGTTGGGGTGGAATGTTTTGTAAATGTCTGTTAAGTCCATTTATTCTAGAGTCTTATCATTTCTTTGTTTACTTAGAGGATCTGTCCAGTTCTGTCAGTGGAATGTTAAAGTTTCCAGCTATTATAGTGTTTCAGGGTATTATATTATTCAGACCAGTTAGGGTTTATATTATATATTTGGGAGTATTTAAATTGGTGCATAGATATTTAGAATTAAAATGTCTTCTTGTTGTATTGTTCCCTTGACCAGTATATAGTGTCCATCTTTGTCTTTCTTTGCTTTTGGTGGTTTAAAACTCAGTGTATCTACAATAGACTATGATTCTGCTTTCTTCTGACTTCCATTTGTCTGAAATATTGTTTTCAAACCCTTCACCCTGAGTGTTGTTTTGTCCTTGGAGATTAGATGTGTTTCCTGAAGGCATCAGATACTTGTGCCTTTCTATCCATTTAACCATTCTGTGTCTTATTCATAGGGAATTCAGCCATTCACATAGACTGAGAGAATTGATAAGTATAATAGAGTTCTGATTGTCTTGTTTTGTGGAGATCGATTGCCTAGTTTTATCACTTGGGCCACTGTGGAATCTAGACTTTGTCTTTTAATTACCAGGTGTCTTTACTTTGCTGGTGGTCAATTGTGATGGTCTGTGTCTATGTATGAGACACAGTCTGAGTACTTCCTGCAGAGCTGGACTTATGGCGGCAAATTTCCTCAATCTTTGCTTGTCAGTTAAAAACTTGATTTCTCTATCAAATATGAAACTTAACCTATTACTCTGGGAGGCCAAGGTGGGTGGATTGCTTGAGCTCAGGAGTTTGAGACCAGCCTGGGCAAGAGTGAGACTCCATCTCTAAAAACTAGCCAGGCATTGTGGCAGGCACCAGTAGTCCAAGCTACTTGAGAGGCTGAGCCCAGAGGATTGCTTAAGCCCAAGAGTTTGAGGTTGCTGTGAGCTATGATGCCACAGCACTCTGTGGAGGGCAACTGAGACTCTGTCTCAAAAAAAACATATATCCAGCTTTTCACAGTGGCAGTATCACAGCCAATGAGGTTTATCCAAGATGCAATTATTGCTAATTGAAAACTTTTCCCAACACGCCACATGACAACTGGAAATATAGTTGGCATTGGCAAAAAAAAAAAAAAATTAAAAAAAAGAAAAAAAGAAAAAAATGCATATATATGAAACTTAATTTAGGCAGATTTAGAATCCTAGACTGAAAGTTGCTTTAAGAAGACAAAAAAAAAAAAAAAAAGCAGGTGACCAGGCCAGGCACAGTGGCTCACGCCTGTAATCCTAGCACTCTGGGTGGCCCATGTGGATGGCTCACCTGAGTTCACAAGTTCAAGAACAGCCTGAGCTAGAGCGAGACCGCATCTCTACAAATAGCTGGGTATTATGGCAGGTGCCTGTAGTCCCAGCTACTTAGGAGGCTGAGACAAGAGAATCGCTTAAGCCCAAGAGTTTGAGGTTGCTGTGAGCTGTGATACCATACCACCCTACTGAGGGTGACAAAGTGAGACTATGTCTCAAATAAATAAATAAATAAAACAGGTGACCATTCTCTTCTGGCTTGTAAAGTTTACACTGAAAAGTTTGCTGTTACTCTAATGTTTTTTTCCAAGAAAAATGTTGCTTACACATTACTGTGTTCAAAATTTTCTCTTTCATTTTAAATTTAGCCAGGTTAATTACAACGTATATAGAAGATGCTTTGTTTGAATCGAGTCATCATGGAGTTCTGCAACTATCTAGTATCTTTATTCCTGGGTCTCTGGAAATGCTTGGGAAATTCTGCACAATGATGTCTTGATGTCTTTCCTGCTTTTAGGATTCTCTTCTCCCTCAGGGATACCCATAAAATGTATGTTTGTACACTTGGTGTAGTCCCATATCTCTCTAAAAGATTGCTTTGCTTTTGCTCTCTTCTTTTCTGCCACTTCAGATGCTTGGGTTAGTTCAAAAATCTTGTCTTTAAGTTCTGAGAGTTTTTTCTTCTCCATGGTCTAGAGAAGAATTCTCTAGAGAGTTTTTCTCTAGAAGAATTCTCTAGAGAGTTTTTCTTCTCCATGTTCTAGAGAAGATTCTCTGTTCCTGAGAATCTCTACTGTGTTTTGAAACTCCTTGAATACCTCTTTCAATTCCTTAAGTTCCTAATTATGCCCAGATCCATTGTGACTTTATCTTTAATTTTGATGATTTGAGACAATTTTAGGACTTCTTTTTTCACCTTCTCTTCAACTGCATTCATTTTATTTGCTATCCATATTCTGAATTCTATTTCTGTCATTTCACCAAATCCTTTATGGAAGGCATTTTCAGCTGTAGCTGCATCATAATCCCTTGGGGGAGTTGATCTTCCCTGAATTTTCATGTTTCCAGGGTTCTTTTGCTGGTTCCTCCCCATGTGTTCTCTATGTATTATTATTAGTAGTAGTAGTAGTATTAGTTCTAAGCTGAAAAGCAGGGCGTCCCTACATTTCTGTTGAGAGAGATCTGATTTGGCTCAATTAGATAGCTCACAGGAGGCTATTAATGAATTGCTGCTTTCTCCTGTGGTCCTTCCCACTCAGCCTGTCAAAGTTGCCTTTTGGGGCTACACAGGGCAGGGCTCCCTGGAGACCAGCCTTCTTTCTTCTAAGCTGAAAGGGACTAGGGGAAGGGCTTTAGTTGAAGCTCCTAGGCAGGAAGCAGTAGACAGATGGTGGAGCAAACCATCCCAGAGGGTGGAGTCAGAACCAGCCTGATGGAAGCTAGACATTGCCAGAGAGCTGTTCTGCCAGCACCAAATTGAAAAAGCTCTGGTTTCCTACTGTGGTCAAGGGAAGAGAATCCATATCAAGCTGTCTGTCTCTCTGGCTTTTCCCACCTGAGACCTCAGGGTCATGCAAGGTAGGGACCACCTGAGTTCCCACCAAACATGGTAGGAAGGCAGGGCCCTGCTCCCTTCACTGTTCCTGTGCCCTGCTTATTCCACTAGCAGTCTTTTTCACCAGATGCAAGTGAGAGAGAAGCTGATCACTGCAATGCTGGCTTCTGCGGTGGCTATGGTGGGGGCAGGGGCAGCCAGGGTCCCAAGTCCCTTTACCTCTCCAGCACCTGGGAGTGAGGCAGCCCTACCAGGCTGTCTGAACCAGGCTAGTGTTCATGATACGCTTGTGCAGAGGGAAACAGGACTTGGAAAGGGGTTCTATGTCCAGTTTCTAAAGGGAGGGGGGCATGGACTATGGCTACAACCCAGCTGGAGCTGGGATTGCTTTTTATTCTGCCAGGTAAGAGTGAGATTCAGAGGGGTCCATACCTAGGTTAAATAAAGCTAAGTCTCTGGTCCCTGAGGGACTGTCCCATGGAGTGAGAGTTTCTATGGTTTGCTGCTCCAGGCGTGCCCCTGGTAGAGGGAGGGGTCCCCCTTTCCCTTCTATTCAGCTCCAAGTTCCTCCAGCCCACTTGGAGACTGACCTCTGCTCTCTCTCTTCCTCTTTCTCATCTTCATCCTTGAAGTTCCTCCCAGTGGGGGTCTCTGAACAGGAGTTTCCCTTTCCTAAGGTCTATCCCACAATTTCAATTGCTCCAAATTGACTTCAATCCAGTCTTCCTCCTTCTAACTGGGATAGTTTGACAAGTACTGCCTATAGTCAATCATCTTCTTTCCCTCTTTTCTTGACATCAATGGCTGCACTGCCATGCAAGAAGGTGATGCTGGTGCCATGGCAACCACCTTAAGACCATGAGAGTAGACGTGTGATGACATTACCACACCATGAGATCAAGCCCAGGATCAACTACTCCAGACTTTATGTTAAACAAACCTGCAGTTTCCAGACTGTGTGCCAGGGCACCCCAAAGAGCTACAGTCAACTCACAGAGGGGCTGTAAATAGTTTAAACTTTCAAGAGAACCACAGTGATGCCCAGTATCTGTCAGACCATGGGATGTACTAGCTCAGTAATTTCCTGTTTTAGTATTAGATGGCTCTACATTCCTTTCACTGACATTATATCTTTGTGATGCTGTTTTATAGCAGGTGCTTTGATAACACAAGAGTACTCCGTAAAAAACAATGTGGAAGAAGAAATTAGAGAGGCAACATCCAATCTGATTCTAAGGTCTGTGAAACTGTAATGCCCCAGTGGCACACCCAGCCCATGATAAACAATTGTCGTATCTAAGAATGAAATTTAGGCCAGGTGCAGAGTGGCTCATACTTATAATCCTAGCACTTTGGGAGGGAAAGGTGAGAGGATCACTTGAGGCCAGGATTTTGAGACTAGCCTGGGCAATAGTGGGACCCTATCCCTACGTAAAAATACAAACCTTACCCCAGAATCATTATGTGGACCTGTAATCGCAGCTACTCAGGAGGCTGAGGCAGGAGAATTGCTTGACCCCAGGCACTGGAGGCTGCAGTGAGCTATGATTGCTCTACTGCTTTTCAGCCTGGGTGACAGAGAAAAACACTGTCTGAAAAACAAAACAAAACAAATAAAACAAGTGAATGTTATTAACTAACTCAAATAAATTGAGTTATTTACTTATGGTCATTTAAGAATAAAATAAAAATATAAAATATGTGCACTTTTATATGTATATTATTCAATTATGTGTATTTTCAATGTATATGTATTATTGTTTGTATGTACAATGACTGTATCACGTTTTTTCAACATACACGTATTTTTTTCAAACGGAACATAGCCATTTTTTAAGTATTTTGGACCTCATTACTTAATAAACAGGACTATGGGATATTTCAATGGGGGGGCTATGTGCAAAGTGAGCCAGAGAAGTTTGAGGATCTCTGAAATAAACACTGCATGTCCTTTTATTTCAGGTACTTGCAGGGGAGAACATTTCCAGCAGATACATCACCCCCAGCATTCCAGACATACTGGCCTTTCAGTTTAATAATTTCTTCTTGAAACTGGCCACCATTTGTAATGCAAAGGCTTCATAATTCAGGCTGATCCTGGGATCTGTGCTCTGTGGACAGTCACAGAACTGGAATTAATGCAAAACCTTGCATGCTTTTTTTGAAACTGTGGCTTTATTTCAATCTACATAATTATTTTCAGCATATGATCATATGGAGCTCAGGGCAACGTAGCCATTGGAAATGAGTGTGGCTTTCACCTGCCGGCCCAAACAGCAGGCTTAGTGTGAATGTGAGGAATGTCCTTCCTCATGGAAGTCACCAGCAATTTCTTTTCTCTTCTGTTGAGGGTCTTCTAAGTCGCTAGTAAGCATGTCAGCTGGTTCCAAATTCCTTCTAGTCAGGAAGTTCTTGGACTGAGGAAGCAGTCCACTACATCTCGTCAGCAAGAGTCCATCTTCTCACCATCAGCATGTTTCCTGAGAGCTTGACATGATGAACAAATTTATGAGAATAATCAAAACATTCCCACATCATCTTCTTTCTCTTTTATCCTTTCCTCTCCGACCCAAATTCAGTAGCTCTACAGAGAAGGAAATCTTCGTACACAAAAACATAAAAAGACAATCTCTGCAGTAGCCAGAAAAAATATCAAATTAAAGCAACAAAAATAGCATTTTCACCACTGATTGGAAAACTTCTAAAGTTATTAACATCTATGGCTGACGAAGGTGGAGAAAGAGGCAACCTCACATATGGCTCATAGAAGTGGGAACTGCTGTCATATTTTGTAACACAACCTTGTATTTATTAAAATAAATAATATCTATTAAAATATTAGTAATATCATATTTATTAAAATATTGATAATATTTATTAAAATAAAAAATATGGATTAAATATTTAGATACACAGATCCCTGAACTCAGCAAGCCTCAAATTAGAACATATAGCCTACAGAAATAAAAGCTGCAGTACCTAAGAGGATTCAGGTACAGGGATGTTTCACCATTGCTCTTTGCAGATTGAAATAACTGGAACAATCCATCTGGTCATAACTATGAAAATGGTTGTACAGCACAGGGAATATCTATTCCAGAATGAATGTCAACTTCCAGTTGCCTGGACATTCCATAGTTTCACTCACATTGTAAGGGGAGAAACAACTTCAGCCACTCTCCTCCTTTGGGGCTGGAGAAATTACTTGATCTAACTGCTTATCAGACAGTTACACCCTCCAGAGCTCCCCTGGTTCTAGCACCATGAAAGGCATCACGACTCTGGGCTGAAGACCAAACAACAGACAGAAAATGTACAGCTTAGGAATGTGACAGATGCTGCTTAGAGTCCTGAAGCTTAAGATAAGAGAGTTTAACGATGTAGAGATAAGACTAGTAACTTTCAGGGAGGGTATAAGAACTCTGTAAAGTTCTCTCTAGGTGCACTCTGGGAGCTGATGCAGGTGGATACCTTGAGCTCACAAGTTCAAGACCAGCCTGAGCAAAAGCGAGATCCCATCTCTACTAAAAATAGAAAAACTGAGGCAAGAGGATTGCTTGAGCCCAAGAGTTGGAGATTGCTGTGAGCTATGATGCCACAGCTCTCTACCCAGGGTGACAGCTTGAGACTCTATCTCAAAAAAAAAAAAAAAAGTTCTCCCAAAGTAAGGCAGGCTTTGAGAATAATTTCCCTGTCTTCCTGGCATTCTGAATCTTGGCAATAAAGGGCAACTTTAACCCACACAAGTTCTGTCACCATGGCTAAAACATTGACTCTTTGAACATCCTGTTTCTTTAACCCAAACTGCTCCCTGAATCTGGCAAAATCTTATTCATCTTTCAAATCTCAACCAAGATATAATAATTCTTTTGTTCTAACAGCTTTATTGAGGTATAATTGATATATTGCCCTTAAGACTTGGTAGTGTTTTTGCTTTGTTTTGTTTTGCATAAGACAATCTTATTTTGTTGCCCAGGCTGGAATGCAATGACCCAATCATAGCTGACCGTAACCTCAAATTCCTAAGTTCAAGGAATCCTACCTCAGTCTCTTGAGTAGCTAGGACAACAGACCTGTTCTACCACACCTCGCTAATTGTTTACACAGACTTATATTGCCCAAGCTTATTTTGAATTCCTCACCTCAAATGATCTTCCAAAGTCGCTTAAGTCACTTAATCACAGCCTTAAGTGCAGTGATTATAGCACTGAGCTACCATGCTCACTGGATGATACTGTTTTTAAAGGGGAAGAGAAGAAAACATAATAGGAAATGTAAATCATGTGTTCTGGTTCACCAACTCAATGTGAAAGATGCGGGGCTCAAAAGAGAACACACTGCGGACCATGATACTCAAACCTCAGTAAAGCTGACCCTGCTCTTAGGTAGTCTCCATGGGGCTCTCGGAGACTTTTGGGGTATTGTCACCTCTATTTCATGGTTTGGATAGATGAATTTGCTTTGCGAAAATTCATAAAGCTGCCAGAATTTGTGTACTTATCTCTGGGAATGCTATATATGTTTTTAAAAATTTAAAAATAGAACCAATCTGTTCTTAGGAAATTACCTTCTAGATATAAACAAAAGGAAACTTTTACCTACAGAGGGGAATCTATGGCACCTAAGGAAATGATGCGGAGTTCGACCTCTGTGATGTCACGTCTAACATTTTACCAGCATAAAATATAAAATTAAGCAGTTAGAAAGTCTTTACTATGAAATTACTATCAATACCTAGAAACAGAAACCAACAATTTCTTTTTTTTCTTTTTTGAGACAGAGTGCCACTTTGTCACCCTCGGTAGAGTGCTGTGGAGTCATGGCTCACAGCAACCTCAAACTCCTGGGCGCAAGCGATTCTCTTGCTTCAGCCTCCCGAGTAGCTAGGACTATAGGCGCCCGCCACAAAAAAAAAATTTTTTTTTGATTAGTGGAGCATGATGGCTTGTGCTTATGGTCTTAATGACTCAGGCGGCTAAGGGAGGATCACTTGAGGCCAGGAGTTTAAGGTTACAGTGAGCTATGACTGTATTGTAAGAGAAAAAACATTCTCAACCCCCTTTCACTCCCAAGCCATAAAAGTTACAGAATGATCTAAGTAGTTATCAGACAGTCACATCAACCAGTCCTCCCCTGGCTCCAACACTGGGAAGGACCCAGGGACTTCATGACCCTGGGCTGAAGAAAAGAAACACCAGACGTGCAGCTTGGGAAAGTAACAAACATGGCCCCTCAGCGGGCTGGGTAATGCATAGCTAAAGATAATAACTGTGGGGAGAGTACAAGAGCTCTGGGAAGTTCTCTCAAACTAAAGCAGGCTTTGAGAATAAGCTCCTGTCTTCCTGGGATTCTGAGTCTTGGTCCTGCACCTGGTACTGGCAGCCTATTTACATACCTGGCACTCAAACGTGGGGCAATTCCTGAGGCTTGCAGTAAGCATCGGAGTTCCCCTTACTTGCCATAATTCTCCAGGTGACTGGGATAAAGGGACCTCAAGAAGCCTGACTTGAACTCTCCTCTAGAGGTGCCACTAGGACATGTGTCTTGAGGACTCCGTGACAGATTGAATCAACATCCCCTGTCCCTAAGGAAAAGTTTGTCCTTTATTCCAGCGGGTAATTAGTGAGCTCCTGTTTCTGTTTGTGTGTGTACCTGGTCCACAGTCTGATTTCAGGTGCACCACCTGTTTCTGCCCGTGCATGCACTTGGCTACGAGGGCACCCTCTGATTCTGATTTCACGTGCACCACCTGTTTCCGCCCGTGCATGCACTTGGCTACCAGGGCACCCTCTGATTCTGATTACACGTGCACTCCCTGTCTCTGCCGCATATGCACCTGTTGTCTGCTTTGTGTACACACCTGGCATCTGGCCTCAGTGTAGGGACATACCTGGTTACAGACATGCTGATTACAAGTGCACCTTGTGGTCTGTCTCTGTGTATACAGCTGATATCAGTCTGTTTGTGTATACACCTGGTATTTGTCCCTGTTTGTGTGTGTGGTATCTGTCTGTATTTTTGTGTTTATACACCTGGAGGAAAGTCCACTGGGGTAAATCCTATCCGATTGGGCTATTTAGGAGTATTAATTACTCTCTGACTAAAAAGAAATGAATCTGCCATTGTAACATTGTTTGGCCTATGTATGTTTTAGGCTCTGAGCAAAGATGGCCCTTGAACAGTTCCTTGAATTATTATGCTATTTTATAGCTTGAATGCTTTCAGCAATAATTAGGAAAATTAGATGAAATTCCATATGTACAGATTTTTAAGTCTTTACATAATATAGATACAAGAAAAAAGGAGAATCTCCTGATGGTTCAGATAACAGATAGAGAAAAGTCAGCCACTCGGGAGAAAAAAGTTAATAGTTGAGGGTGAGGGTGTTCCTGTGAGCTGGTAAGTGGCATGGATGAGGCTCGTGTGACCAATACTCCTGTCGGCTCCAGAGGGGAGCTGAAGGGGCCACCAATCCTTCCCTAAGGAAGGGGGCCCGGAGGTGGTGTCCTCATCTAAAACCTGTCAGGAAACCCAGTCTGACCTGGGATCCAGCCAGGAGGAGGCATGGCTCACTGACTTCCTTCCATTCACAATGCTTTCTTTTTACCGTATGGCCTGCTGAGGTTTACGCTTGCTGGCCCTCCTGATCTGCATTCTACCTGCTCTCACTGTCTTCATTTTCCAGGTAACGTTTCTCTTTCAAGTTCCTCCTTTAGACCCTGCACTAGGGAGGGACAATCCATCTGGGCAGTGCACTTCATCTCCCAGGAGGTCCCTGTTATTTGGCACAAACTCTAAAAGCTTGTAAAGGAGCCTTAGCCTGCACAAGCGGACTTTCAAACCTGACCTTCAAAGGTCTTTGATAACAGAATGGAGACAGAGAGAAGGGCCGGCAGCAGGCCCAGGAGCAGAAAGCTTTCAAGTGATGGCTGATTCTGTGGTAGATATCTTTCAGAGGCAGGGCTGTCCTGGAGGTTCAGGCAAGAAGACATCAAGAATAAGACCCACTCTGGGGGCTGCAGCCAGCTGGGTCTCTGGAGAGAAATGCCCTGGGGAACAGACAGCCAGACTGGCAAAGTTCCCTGAGTCAGCATCCTTCATACCCAGGAGCCCTCTAGGACTACTTCAGTGTGACAGACAGCCCCCAGCCTTGGCACAGGCCCAGCTCCGTCATGCTGGAATGGCTGAGCCTCGGGTAACTCTCCCTGCTAACAGGTAAGCAAAATGATTTTAACAACACAAGAGCCACTTCTGCTCTCCCTGAATTTTTGAGACCTCAGTTTTCCTCTCCTCTCTCCATCATCAGAGTGGAAGGTTAAGTACACCCCCCTGTGTATTCTACGGCTTCTCTGCCCACTGGGAGATCAAGTCCAGTTGCCCCACCTCACTGTTTGAACAGAATCATTAGTTAAACACCCAACTCATCTAACACCACAGGCTTCCTTTCTCAGATTCGTGGAGAAACTCAACTGAGACTTTATATACAACCTTAAAACAACAGAGTTGTTCTTAGTTCTTATCTTTGAAGCCTCTTGGATTTCTGTTCTTGTAAACTAATGGGTAAATGCACCAAAATTTCAGAACTCAAAGAGTTAATCTGCCACTGTAGAGTTAAAATTAAAAGTATGTTAAGCTGTCTTTTCCCCTGCTAACAACTGTGGTTGCTAAGTTACTGGTTCTTTTTTTTTTTTTGCAATTTTTGGCTGGGGCTGGGTTTAAACCCACCACCTCCAGCATATGGGACTGGCACCCTACTCCTTTGAGCCACAGGTGCTGCCCAATTACTGGTTCTTGAAATATAAAAAAAATTATCAAGGCATGACAGTCTCTCTGTAATGCCAGCTACTTAGGAGCCTGAGGCAGGAGGAGCACTTAAGCCCAGGAGTTTGCACCTAGAATGAGCTCAGATTACACTACTGCACTTTAGCCTGGGTGACAAAGTAAGACTTTGTCTGTTTAAAAAAAAAAAAAGACCATCTATACAGAAAGCTGAACCAGCAGGCAGCTGCAGAGAGGTCAAGAGACAATTATGTGACATTGGGCAAGTCCCTTTACTGCTGTTATCTGTAATAAAATACCAAAGGAAATGAGATTTAAAAAGTAGAATTGCCCACATCACAAAATTCCAAACCTGCAGCTGCTGGTGTGGGTGTGGAGAGAAGGGAATGCTTTTACACTGCTGGTAGGACTGCAAACCATGGAAAGAAGTATGGAGAATCCTCCAATTGCTAAAGTAGACCTTCCATTTGATCCTGCAACCCCATTTGTAGGTATCTACCCAGAAGAAAAAAAATCATTTTACCATGAGGACATTTGCATTAGAATGTTTATTGTAGCTCAATTCACAATTGCTAAGACATGGAAGCAACCCAAGTGTCCATCAGCTTAGGAATAAATTAATAAACTGTGGTATATGTATGCCATGGGATACTATTCAGCTGTTAAAAAGATGGAGACTTTACATCTTTTGTATTTACTTGGATGGAGTTGAAGCACACTCTTCTTAGTAAAGTGTACTCAATACTAATATGAAACCAATAGAAAAACAACAACAAGCCTATATGAGAGAAAAACACAAGTATATTCAAGAGGGGGTAGGGGAGAGGAGAGAAAGGGGAAAGGGTTGAGGGAGGGGGATTGGCGTGCTCTTGCCTAAGGTTCGCAATGGAAGGGTATACAGTGCACCTGCCAGGCAAAGGGCTCAACTAGAACTTGATCTAACAAATGCAAACAACGTAACTTAGTGATTTGTACTCTCACATTAATTTAAAATAAAAAAAATTAAAAATAAAAAAGTGAAAAAAAAATTTAAAAAGCCAAAAAATGTTTTTAAGTTACAACTCAGATTCCATTGTAAAATTAGTTATGTGGTAGCATATTTAATAGCAAAAAAAAATCAGAACCATTTATGATGGTGACTTTATCCATCCACGAATAGAAAGAATGACCAATATAATTAGCCTTGAATACAAAGAGGGATATTTCCAAAATCAGTTTGTCTCACCAGACTATAGCCAGGCAAATTGAAGAACCTGGAAAACCTATCAAGAAGTTCAGAGAGGAAAGCTGCTAATTTAAAATTTTATTCTTTGCTGACGATAACAGCACTACTGCTGCAACTGCTCAACTTGCCATTTTAATTAGAGGTATTGACGATGAATATAATATCACTGAAGAAATGGCTTCTTTGATGCCATTAAAAGACACAACTAAATCAAGAGATTTCTACAAAGCAGTAAAAAATATTAAAACTATTTTCTCTGTCTGTTGTCAGCATATCTGGTATAGTTACTGATAGTACCCTGGTGATGGGAGGAACTTGTGAAACAGAACTTATGAAATTAATAGAAGATAATGAAATTGCTGCCCCAAACTCATGTTTGATGAAGTATCATTGCATAGTGTATCAAGAAAACTTATGCCCAAGAGCTTCCGAAATGGATAATGTCATGCAAAACATCAAGCTATGAATTTCGTAAGAGCCATGGGATTGAATCATTACCAACTTTGGGAATCCCTTAAAAGTACTGGTGCTGACATCATTTACTTTTTAGAAGTAAGATGGCTAAGTGAGGCCAAATGTTGAAGAAATTTAATAATTTTTGAGATGGTATCAAGTCATTTATGGTATCAAAGATCAAATTTGTGCCAGAAATTGAGGATAAAAACTGGGTTGTGGATTTAGCATATTTAGTGGATTTAACCGTTCATTTAAATGAGTTAAACAACCGTAACAGCATTCTAAATGAAATGCAAACTATGGCAAGCTCAAATTAAGGCCAATGATTTTATGCATTTCGACACGTTAGCTAAACACAGTCCTGTGAACAGTGAAATATATGCAACCTTGCTTTAATACAAGAATTTGAAAACAAATTCTAGGAAAATAATAGTCCAGGAAAATAATTAATATTAATAATTAATATTTTGGTGCATTCGTGACCTGCCCATTTCAAATGGAATGCTCAGCGCTGCCATCTGCCATTCAACTTAAAGAATAACTGATCATGGGTCTTTACTGGAGTTTTCTTAAGTACCGTCTTCCCAGAGACAAGCACACCTCCCTGCACAATCATCACTTTTTGGCACCATTTGCAAGCAAGTATTTTCAAGAATGAAGCACATTAAGAGTAAAATTAGGACGAAAATATGAGCACCTTGAGAACTCACTGAAAACTGCAACTACTCCCATCAAATCAGATGCTGATGCATTAGTTTCTCAAATGCAACATCACACATCCCACTAGTTTTATGTTGCCAACTTTTTACTTTAACAAAAAATATTTTAGAAGTCCTTTTATTACTTAAATGTCTACATTTTCTATATTAGCAATTGCAAAATCGGGGCCTGCTCAATGATTTTAAAGACTCTCTGGATGGGCTGCTGCATAATTAGAATTATCATGTGAGGACTTTTTGCTCATCTGTGGTTATGGATATCATGAAAATTATGCACAGACCTTTTTTGTTTTCTCATAGGCTTTCATTAGTGTTTGTGTATTTAATTTGTGGCCACTCTTCTTCCTCCAGTGTGGGATAGAGAAGCAAAAAGTTTGGACACTCCTGCTCTAGAGGTCTGTAGCCTCAGAGCAATAGGCTACTTGGGCTCTGCTGTAGAGGTTTCTGTAAGTACAGTCTTTGATGACAGAATGATATTATTCCTATTACTGAAAGTTCAGTACTTGGCCCCCGAGGCTGAATGAAGAATAAGGACATGTGTTTTGAGGAAAAGGAAAGAGAAATTTGTTAATGTGCCAGCAAATGAGGAGGCTGGCATGTTCCATCTTAAAGAACCATCATTACCGGGTAAGCAGAAATACAAGGGTTGTTTGTTTTGCCACAGAGTCTCATTATGTCACCCTCAGTGGAGTGCCTGGTGTCACAGCTCACAGCAACCTCAAACTCTTGGGCTTAAGAGATTCTCTTGCCTCAGCCTCCCAAGTAGCTGGGACTACAGGCACCTGCCACAATGCCCAGCTATTTTCTGGTTGTAGTTGTCTTTGTTATTTGGCAGGCCTGGGCTGGATTCGAATACGCCAGCTCCAGTGTATGTGGCTGGCGCCCTAACGGCTGAGCTATAGGCACAGAGACAGAAATACAAGTTTCTTAAAGGGTGTTTTCAGCTTCAGGCTATTGTTGTTTAATTATAGCATCTCCAGTGAAGATGATCTTGTGAGCTTTGTTGGATAATTCTGCTGAGCCACCTCCTGTGGGTTAAGGTACTAGAAAACAGAGAACAAAGAGTACTCCTGGCCCCTCTGTCACTGGCCTTGAGCAGGAATGTATGTTTCAATTTCTCAAAAAGGGTGAGAGGTTTTAAAGAGACAGCTGCTAAAACATTTTGCCCTTTTTCAGACCCTTACTTCCATTATGTAATGAAGCATTTCTCAGAATGGATCCCAATCTTAACTCAGTGCCCATAGCACAGAGGTTACAGCACCAGCCACATACACCGAGGCTGGCGGGTTAGAACCCCAGCCCATGCCTGCTACACAACAAGACAACTGCCACCAAAAAATAGCCGGGCATGTGGCGGGTGCCTGTAATCCCAGCTACTTGGAAGGCTCAGGCAAGAGAATCTCTTAAGTCCAAGAGTGTGAGGTTGCTGTGAGCTGTGAGGCCATGGCACTCTACCAAGGATGACATAGTGAGACTCTGTCTCAAAAAAAAGAATGCATCCCATCTTGAAGTAACTCATGACATTACGTACACGTGTACACAGGTACACATACACACATGTGCACATATGCATACTATTTAAGAAACTAATGTGTTACAAGGGGGAAAAGAAGGGTGTGGGGAAGGTCAAAATCCAGGTGAGTAAGTAGGTTTGAAAAGCAATAGCCTGAAGGTCCCTTTTAACAGAGGTCAGTTCCACAGGTGAGGTAACTTTGACCTCTGTTAAACATTGCTGCTTCAGGAAAAGACCGAGACAGTGTAGAAAACTGCCCTGCAAATAGAGATGGTTCCTAGAGGCCACTGTGTTAGGGTCCAAAGCTCAGTAGTTTCTCAGCCTGAGACAAGAAAAGAATTTCTCTAGACCAAAATCGGGATATTAAAGTATAAAGTTTATCTTTTTAGAAGGAAAGAAGGAGTGAGAGAGGGAAAGAGAGTGGAGAAAAAGAGAGCAAGGAGAGAGCAGGGAGATGGTAGGGCATCCCAAGGAAAGAAAGGGAGGGCGCCCACAGTAAGCTAAAGTTAAGGGGGGCAAAGAGGAAAAAAGGTGTTGTTGCCAGACAAAGCGGTCCAGCCACCTGACACTGTCAGCCATATGCAGAGGTGAGGATAAGTCCACCAAACTTTATTTGTCAGAAGGCCAGAGATTCTGGAGAACAGTGAGAGTAGCCTCTCTACGACTGTTCTGTTGTGCCACGTTAATCTTTATCTTCAACAACAATAATCGTAACCTATGGCCCGTAATAAACAATACTCAGCATTACTCATGACCCCAAACAACATTCCAATTCGGCTCGGCGCCTATAGCTCAACCGGCTAAGGCGCCAGCCACATACACCTAAGGTGGCAGGTTCGAATCCCCAGCCCGGACCCGCCGAACAACAATGACGGCTGCAACCAAAAAAATAGCCAGGTGTTGTGGCGGGCGCCTGTGGTCCCAGCTACTTGGGAGGCGGAGGCAAGAGACTCGCTTGAGCCCAGGAGTTGGAGGTTGCTGTGAGCTGTAATGCCATGGCACTCTACCCAGGGGGACAGCTTGA
>CAUYTI010144805.1:0-68508 GCA_963575145.1 Galago senegalensis
AGAAAGAAAGAAAGAAAGAAAGAAAGAAAGAAAGAAAAAGAAAGAAAGAAAGAAAGAAAGAAAGAAAGAAAGAAAGAAAGAAAGAAAGAAAGAAAGAAAGGAGGAAAGAAACAAAGAAAAAGAAAGAAAGAAAGAAAGAAAGAAAGAAAGAAAGAAAGAAAGAAAGAAAGAAAGAAAGAAAAGGGGGGGGAGGAAAGGATAAGAAAAGAAAAGAAAGGAAAAAAAAGAAAGAAATTTTGCTAGGTACAGATTCCAAGATTGATATTACATGGAACGATGAGTAGGCAGATAAAATATAGGACTACATAAAAGAGATTTATAATGACTTAGGGGGTAGAAGGGAACAATGGGTCAGAACACGTTCATTTGTGGTTGGTTCCTTAGGAGACTTCCAGTTGATCTGATTGGTAGGGGTCATGCAGAGATGTCTCGTCCCTGGTCTTGGACTGACTTGAGCTAGGAAATATTGTCCTAGATTGAGAAGAGCAACAGAAAGAGTGGAGTGTATAATCTTGTTATTATAGGGTGCACAAAAAAATCTCCCTTTAGTCAAGAATTCACTTTGTGGGCACTTTAGAGTGACTATAAGAACCTAAGATACGAAAGGATCATAATGTGTAAAATCTGAAGTACTTATTAATAGGGTTTGTATGAAAAAAATTCCCTATGAGATAATAATTTCTTCAGTTGATATGTAATCTAGAAGAAAATTTATAACACTACATCCGTGGTCAAAAGTAAAAATAATATCCAGGCATTTTGGCATGCACCTGTAGTCCCGTCTAGTTGGGAGTCAGAGAGAAGAAAATCAAGTAAGTTCAGAAGTTGAAGGTTGCTGTGATCTGTAGACGCCACAAAAATTTACTGTGTGTAATAAATGAAGTAAGTCTTAGGTGGTGCCTGTGGCTCAAAGGAATAGGGCACAGACCCCATATGCTGGAGGTGGCAGGTTCAAACTCATCCCTGGTCACCAAAAATAAAAACAACAAACAAACAAACAAAAAAAGTAAGTCTCTGTCTCTACAGAAAAAACAAAGTAAAAATGAAGAAAATCTCTAGTACATTTTTTTCTCCATTTATTTATTGAGACAAAGTCTTGTTTAGTTGCCTTTGGTAGAGTTGCCTGGAATAATAGCTCACAGTAAATTTCCAGTGTTCTCATCAAGTGAACATATTTCCTCAGCTGGCATGCCAGAAGCCTGCACAATATCCACCCATTCTGTATTCTTCCATGATGACAATCTCAATAGTTCAGAGACTGTTATGAAATTCAGAAGCTCAGACAATCCAACTGACTGGTCATAACAAATTGCCAAGAGATGAGAGGCATGAAGAATCACCACTGGCCACAAAACATACTTAAAATGTATCTCATGTTTGATGTCTAAAGTGCTGGCTCACGATGAGGGTGGTATGAAAATGGTCCTAGCCAATCTGCAACAAAAAATAGCGGGGCATTGAGATGTGTGCCTATAGTTCAAGCTACTAGAGAGGGTAAGAAAGAGAATTGCCTGAGTCCAGGAGGTGGAGAATTCTGTGAGCTGTGATGGCAGAGCACTCTACTGAGAGTGACAAATTGAAATTCTGTCTAAAAATAGAGAAATGAACAGACAGCCTCCTACCTAAGTGTCTCTATGCAGTTTTACCACCTGGAATGCAGCTAGAATCTCACTGATGTACAAAATCTCAACTTTTGTGTGACACTTGTGAATTGAATCTCAGCCATTAATGTAATCAATAAAGCATAAATAGGAGATTACTTCACTCTGTCATTGGAGGGCTAAGAAATGTCCTGGATCAAATGCTTGTAGGACACCAGCAGAAGGCAGCATAAAAGTCCAGTGACTATCTTTGACCAGAAATCTGGATCCAGTAGCATTCGAGGATGAAGTCACTACATGGTCAGCATGGATGACATCACATTGTGTGTTTCCCTAGGGTACCATCTTTAACTTAACCCCTTCCTGCTAAGCATACATAGTTGTTGTCCGACTTTCTGGCTGAGTTCAAATTCAAAAGTGGAGTTCTTTTCTAGATATTCTATTCCTGCTTCCTAAATTTTGTTTTGTAACCATGCCCAAGGGATTAAAACCATCTTTTCTTTTTCACGACATGGATTTGTAATCAAATGGAAGAGTATGGTTTATACACAGTGCTTCCCTGGAGTTTTATACAACAAGGAATTGAGCCTAATTATCAGAGAATGATATGACAGACCTAAATGGTCTGTCAAACCTTTCCCAGTTCTATGTTTCATGACATTTCAATTTTTTTTTTCTAGAATTGGCTTGTTTTAGATGGTAGGTGTCTCACAGAAGGCTCTCTCTGGAAATCTGGTGAGGAATTTTGTCGAGTAGTGTACTTTATACCTGCAGTTATTTATGAGTTAAATAACCTGAGTTATTTATTATGGGAAATATTAGCCTATCTTTAAATATCCATCAACCTTGAATCCATGCTATGTGTGTTTAAACATTGGCTTGTTGGGCACAATGCACCTTGAAGAGTTATTGTGGATCACATGTACAATATCAGATGAAATCTGACAAGGATAGGAAAAATCCATGCATAGTTGTGGTGAACTCCTACCACAGATAAGTAAAGCAGTCCTGACATACTCCCTATGTGTCACTGAGGTCTGATGTATGGGCAATCCTAAAAGTCTACAATAAGCTCATTTCTTAAGTAAAGCTCAATGGCATGTTCCATGCATGACTACAATATTTCAATTTTTTGGGCCACTCAGATGGGAATATCCCCTGAACACCCATTTTTGATGAAATGCTGAGAAACCAAAAGACAACCTCAGTCTGATCTCCCACCAGTTTTATAGTCAAGCAGAGAGGTAAGTTAAGTGTTGTATCCTTTACCAATTTTTCCAGCTACTCTAGATGCTGAGACAAGAGGATCAATTCAACAGAAGTGTTAGATGTCATTGTGTACAAGACTGAGGTCTTTGAACAATCTAGCCTGGGGAAGAAAGTGAGAGTTGGTGCAATAAAAAATAAAGAAAGAAAGAAAGAAAACAAAGAAAGAAAGAAAAAGAAAAAATAAGAAAGGAAAGAAATTTTGCTAGTTACAGTCTGCAGGAGCAAAATTACAAGGAAATATCAGTAGGCAGATTGAATACAGGACTCCATAAAGGAGGAGATTGTGGTCCATGGTGGGAGTAAATGAGGGGGTAAAATGAGTCAGGTCACAGTCCTTTGTGCTTGGTTCCTTAGGAGACTACCAGTTGATCTTATCTGTGGGGATCATCCAGAAATATTTGGTCCCTGGTCTTGGACTTATTTGGGCAAAGTAACATTTGTCAAGATTGAAAAGTGTAAAAGAAGGGGTGGAGTGTAGAATCTAGATATTTTAGTGTGCATAAAAAAAAATTGAGTCAAGAATTCACTGAGTGGACAGTTTAGAGTGACTACAAGAATCTAAGATACCAAAGGTCAGAATTGTGTAATATCTGAAGTCTTGACCAATATGGGTTGTAGGGAAAAAAATTCCCTATGCGAGAATAATTCCACCAGTTGACATCTAATCTAGGGGAAATTTTTCAACCAAGTTACATGGTCAGAAGTGAAAATTATAGCCAGTTTTTGTGGCATGCACATAAAGTCCAACCTACTCTGGATGCTAAGAGAAGAAAATCGCCTAAGACCAGGTGTTGGGGATTGCTGTGATCTGTAGAGGCCACAAAACTTTACTGAAAGTGAAAAGTAGAGTAAGTCTCTGTCTCTATTAAAAAAAATGTATAAGTGAGGAATAACTCCAATACAAATGGTTTTCTCCATATATTTACTGAGTCAGTTTTTTGCCTTTGGTAGAATACCCTGGTATCATAACTCACAGAAAACTACAAGTGTACTCATCAAACAAACTTATTCCATCAGCTGCCAATACAGGAACCTGCATAACATCCGGCTGATTTTTATTCTTCAAAGATGAGTATCCCACTTGTGCTGAAGCTGGTCTGCAATTCAGAAGCTCAGACAATCCAAGTGACTGTGTCTACCAAATTACCAAAATGAGAGGCATGAAAACCACACTTGGCCATAAAACTTACTTGAAAAATATCCCATCAACAGCGATGTCTCAAGTAGTGACTCACCATCAGGGTTGTGATTTTGAATATGGTCCATGACAATATACAACAAAAATATATGGGCATTGGGGTGGGTGCCTATAGTTCAATCTACTGGGGAGGTTGAGGAAAAGAATCATGCAAGTCCAGAATATGAAGGTTTCTGTGAACTATGATAGCACACACTCTATAGAGAGTGACAAAGTGAAACTCTGTCTCAAAAAGAAAAAAGAAAACAGACCATCCTACTTATATGTCTCTATGCAATTTTAGCATCTGGAATGCAGCTTGAGTCTCACTGCTCTTAAAATTTCAACTGCTGTGTCAGCCTAGTGACTTGAACTCAGTGGTGCATGTAATCAATAAGACACAAGTAAGAGATCACTTCTCTGTGGATGGAGGAGTATAAAATATCCTGCATCAAACACTTGCAGGACAGCAGTAGAAGTGAGCAGGAAATTCCAGTGAGTATTTTAGACTAGAAGCCTTGATCCCATGACATTCCTGGATGAAGTCACTACATGGATGACATCACAGTGGGTTTTGCCCTGGGTTACCATCATTAAGTTTAATCATATTCCTGCTAAGCATGCATAGTTACTGTCTGGCTTTGTAGTTGGGTTCAAACTGTTACAAAGAGTGGAGTTCTTTTCTATACACTGATTTCCTTCTTCCTAAATTTTGTTTTGTAATCATGGCCAAGGAATTCAACAAACTGTCCTTTCCTTTTAAAGTCGTGAATTTGTAATCAAAGGAAGCGTGTGGTTTATACCTAGTGCTGCACTGGGGTGTTATGGAACAAAAAAATTGAGCTCAGTGATCAGACAAGGGTTTGGCTGACCTAAATGAAACATCACAGAATTCTCAGTTCTACTTTTCATAATGTGTTACTTCTTTCTCTAGAATAGGTATGATTCAGATAGTAGATGTCTTACTGAATGTTCCCTTTAACAATCTGGTGAGGCACTGTGTCTAGTAGTGTACTCCATACATGTTGCTGTTCTCAGGGCTAACTGATTGGTGAAAGAGCATTTCTTTTAATGTTCAGTTTTGGTGTTCAATAATTGCTTGTACTATACTCTTTCCTCGAACACCTATAATGTGTTTAATGTTAAGCTATAATAACCTATAATCAGCTTTTAAAAAATGTTGGCATATATACATATACAGATCCATTATTAGTTGTTATTGTTTGAAGAAGGCCCATAATGGCAAAAGTTTCTAAAAAATGTTTTATTAAAAAATCAGGATTTTCATAAAGGGAAGATGACCAGGAAAAATGGGAATAAGTATCAATAGAATGATGAATATATTTATATTTGCTAAATTCAGGATACTGCATAACATCCATTTGACAAAGTTCATTTGGTTTTAAACCTCAAGGGTTTACATATGGAGGTAAGTGAAAAAATACAATTGTTTGACAAGTAGGACAAGATCATATAATAGACTTTTTATTCCTTCCATGTAATACAGTATATGTGTTTGAGTGAGAAAGAATTGTTATGGTGCAAAGAGTCTTCCTCTTTGGCTCTTGCACAGTGCCAATAAATTTATCAATAGAATCATTTCCTGCAGTTAAGGGTCCTGGTAAATTAGAGTGGGCCCATACATGGTTGAGGAAAATTGGCACATTTGTATTTTGAATTAATTTTTGAAGAATGTAAAATAAATAAAAAAGAAATTCTAGTTGATCATCAAACAAGGTGGTAGTTTTTTATATTTTACATAGTATATGCTGAATAAATATAACCAGCAATACTATTTGAAGGAGTATCAGGAAAACCTTATAGTAAGAAAATAATAGCAAATAATTCAGCTTTCTATACTAATTTGTAAGGAGATTTTTCAATTTTGTTAATATTATTACCAACATATAAATCTAGTCCCGATTTCCTAGCATCTGTAAAAAAATTCTTAGCATTAGAAAGGGGAGAAAGTGATACAATTTTGGGTAGTATCTAGGTGTTTTCTTTAAAAATAGGATGCATTTATCTTCAGGATAATGATCATCAATTATACCTAAATAATTAGATAATGCTATCTGCCAATCTTGAGACATAATGAAAGAATCAGAAATTTGTTTGTTAGTTAAGGGAACTATTACGTTTTCAGATTCTTGTCCAACTAATTGATGGAGACAATAAAATTTCTTGACAATAATATTAACCATTTTTGGAATGTAAGTTTGAATACATTTAGAAGCTTTATGATTCAAAAAAAAAAAGTTCAATAAAAGCACTTTGTTGAGTTAGTAAGCCAGTAGGAGAATATTCAGAAGGAAACCCATAAACATAAAAATTACTATTTTCAACTATTCTCCCTAATTTACCATTTTGAATATGTTGTTCAAGCCATTATAACTCTTTCTCAGCTTCAGGGACTACAGTTCTAAGACTATTTAAATCCGACCTCCCTGTTAATGATAAGCAGGAATAATTACAAACAGAAAAACCCAATTAATCTCTACAAGTAATTTTTGAAAATCTTGTAAATTTCTTAAGAATCTCTTTGGATTTGAATTTTTTCTGGAATTCATTTTCATGAAGTTATTTTATATCCTAAATAATTCCAGAGATCTGAAGGTTGAATTTTTTCAGGGGTACATGAATGATATATTCATTAAACAATAAACATTCTAATTGTACAACATTAATAACATGCTGAACAAATGAAATGTCATCCATGTAATGATAATAAATGCCATTAGGAAAAAAAAAAGAAATGCCATCAGGGAACTGTAAACTTAATTTTTGTTAAGGGTGTTGTAGATACATTTGAGAAAATGTGGGGCTGCTTAGTATGCCTTGAGGTAAAACATTCCACTGTTATCTCAAATAGGGGAACTATTATTAAATGAGGAATTGTAAAATCAAATCTTTCAGAATTTTTCGGGTAAAATCAATGTCAAAACAAACAATCGTTTACATTAACAACTACTATATGCATCCCTTTAGGATTTAATAAAGGATTAGAAATGTCTGGATGGAGGGGTCTTATAGGATGAATTATAGAATTTAATTTTCTTAAATATGTTAACATTCTCCATTTTCCTGATATCTTTGTAACCACAAAAAAGAAGGAGTTCCATGCACTAGTAAATAGATTAATGTGACCTAATTTCACTTGTTCAGTAACTAGTAAATGGAGCACTTCTATTTTTTCTCTCAGAAGGGACCACTAATCTTCACATATGGCTTATCATATTTCCAATTAACAGATAGGGCAAGGTGCTTAGCAGAGTCCCTAGTTCTACTGCTCCTGGAGAACAGGAAAACCTAAACCTGGACCAGTCTTTGCTGAATCTCACATCTTCCACTCATTCAGGTTCAGAGGAGGTTCAGAAGAATTGTATTTCACATGAAATATTTTTCTAGCAGAAGAAGGCATGATAGGTACTGTTAACATAGCTCCCCACTGCTTAAAATATCTCTACCCCATAAAGTGATGGAAATACTAGAAATTTAAGGCTTTATTTTGGCTGGCTGCCCATCAGGCCCTTTAAAAGGTAAAGTTTCTGTACTTTACTCAATGTTAGACTTTGTTCCAAGGCCCACAAATGTGGCTTGGATGCATTGCCTCAGCCAGGTGGGAAGCGAAGGGAATAAGTAATGATGGAGACATCAGCACCAGTGTCTATAAGTCTTAACTTAGTGAATCCTCTAAAGTGACCTGAAATCTCAATTGGGGGTCATTTCATAAAACATGCCAGAAAACATGAGTTCCAGTTTCAAACATGAGTTCCTCTATCTCTTTGAACAGGGGAAGCCTTGCCTTTGTAACAGGGCAAAAGTAATAATTGTGCAATACGCTGTCCCACTGATAAAGTGATTGGCTGAGTAACAGGAGCCATGATGAAAATTTGATCATTGTAATCTGCATATATGACACCTATATGTATATACAATCCTTTAATAGTGGAACTGCCTCCTCCTATGTTTAATGCAACTGACTCCTTAAAAATTGTACCATGATGTTCTGTGGCTAAAGTATATGGGACATCATGGGTGGTCAAGGGAACATTTTTTTTTTTTTATCAACAGGCAAATGCAATGCAGCTCTAACATGAGAAACATGAAACAAATTTGAAACTAAAGTTTTGGTAACAGCTTGATCAGTATGTGAATCTGGCACAAAACTGTTCTGAATTGTGGTGGGCCCCAGCTGTTATTTAAGAGCTCTGGTGTGGGGAGTTGCTTGAATCTTGGCATGTGTCACTCCTGTGATGACGAGATATGCTTGATTCATGGAGCTTGTGTTGTCCTGTCCCAGGTCTGGCCTGTCTTGGAGTTTTTTGACTTCTTTGGTGGAAGGATATTACCATCCTTATACTTAATAGATCTACATTCATTAATCCAATTCCTTCCCTTTTGGCACCTCCTGTACTCCAGGTTGCAGAGGAGAGTCATAGGATTTATTCTCTCTGCTTTTATGACAGTCTATTCAAATGTGACCAGACTTGCCACATTTATAGCATTTAAGATTGTTAGTTTTTAAAGAGGAAGCCATATGACCACCAATTTTATTTCCTATTAATTCAACCTGGAAGGAGCTAGACCCTACATTTCTATAGGCTCTAAGAAATTTATCCAAAAAAATAGAAAGAAAGAAAAGAAAAGAAAGAAAGAAAGAAAGAAAGAAAGAAAGAAAGAAAGAAATAAAGAAAGAAAGAAAGAAAGAAAGAAATTGATCAATGGAGACATTCTTCATTTAGAATCTTTGCTAATATGGGGCAACAATTATCATCAGAATTCTCATGCAAAAGAGAAAGGAAAAGCCTATTTTATGCTTTCAGTGCCTGGAATGGCCCGCTGAATGGTGGTACTGAGTCTTGCAAGAAATTTATGGTATTGTTTACTTGGTCCTTATATTATTTTGGTAAAGAATTGTGAACCTCATGGTTCATCTAATTTAGCTCATTCATGTAAGTAAACTACTTGCATGGGCTCAGTTAGATGAGCCAAGATGTGGTGGTAAAAGTATTATTAGAAATCTCAAGTTGTTTTCATGTCACCAATAGTCTCTGGAGCCTGTTAATTCTTCAAAAGAGTGATTGGGGTTATCATCATGCCATTCATTAACTTCATTTCTCCACCAAGAACAGAATGGCAAATATTGAGCAGAAGAAAAGCAATTTCAGCAAGTCTTTCCCAGTTTCTGGAGGTAAGAAACCCATCTCCACAATAAGAATGTAAAGGATCTTGAGTATACTGTGCATTAGGCCTGTAAGCAATTACAGAATCTATTCATGTTTTAAGGAATTTCCAATCTACTTCAGTATATTATATTTTATTCTTACCCTTTGGATTGGTAAGGGGAGACACCTGCATGATTAAGCCCAGATCCCTATTGAGAGTGCCAGCTTTTTCTAAAGAAATATCAGGCTCTGTTAGAATTCTAACATCTGAAGTGCTAGGTAAAATCTCTTTGAACTTCTGTTGATGAATCTAGACTCTTATATTCATAAGGTGGCACTGAAGAAACAGCATAAGTAACAGGATAAAACTGCTTAAGTCTATACTTTGTTGATGGAGAACGATATTGTAACGATCTACACTCCTCAAGAAGAGCAGAAGGTGGTAGAAAAAGCACATCAGTTGAAGGCATGGTAGACATCGGACTAATGCAAGAGATGGCAGGGAGCACAGAAGTATTCTGTTTCATGTTGTCAATTAAATAATTACATTCTTAAATGAAACTTAATAATTTTGACATTTTTTTCCTGAAAAGTTTGAGCTGCAGAAGAAAGAGGCAATGATTCCTCCTCTGACTCTTCGTGAGGAAGGAGCTTATCATTATCTAAATCTCCTTTCATGTCTGAGACCGTCACTTTAGTAATTTCAGTCTCTTGATCACCTTTTTCAAACACTGTTTTACATACTTATTTTCATTTTCATTATCAAAATATTGCAAATCCATCTTCACCAAGTGATAAACAGTCTACACAGCTTTATCAATATCATTACCCTGCAGATGAAACCATTTTATGCTCTGATCTATGTCTCCCCACACAAACAAATTCAATTGATTATGAGACTCAGGTGAAAACCAATAAAACAATTAGAGACTGTTGCAAAAAGATGGCAGGAAGATTAAGTTTTGACCACAACACCCATAGTGTCAAATAAAAACCTGTAAGTAATTGAGTATGTTGATCCTCAACAGAAATTGTATTTCCCATCTTAATATTGCTTTAAAGCAAGCTTGTTGTGAGTCCTGAGTACTCATAACTCAGTAGTAACTTTCTCAATTTGACTGTTCCCAGTGTTCTCAAATTAATGTCGGTGATCAGAAGTTCTGTGAACAGTTTGACCAGGTTCAGTCCAACCATTTAGCCTCCTCCCTGTGGTAGATGTTGCTGTTTTCAGGGATAAACGATAGATCATGCCGAAGAAAGCATTTCAGATGAAATGAACAGTGTTAAAGGGAGACTGAGGCTTGGTGAAGCAGTCAGAAACTACCTATCTTTATTGATCCTCTTAAATACTCTAAAACATCCCATCAGAGATTAATATAACAAACAGTGAATAAAGTCAAGTGAAATAACAAAAACTGCCATGAAAATTCTAATTCAGCAAAATTACTGCATAGCAAGTATACAATAGATACAAATTGGGACTAATTTGCATGGAGCTAAATGACAAGGGGGAAAGGATGTCTGTTCTGTTACCCCATTTCTTAAACTAAAACTAGCAACTGATGTTTATGAGGAGAAAGGAACAAAGTACAATAGTCCAATGCCTAGACAGGTGTTCATGCCCCAGCTACAATCGGCATGGCCCTAGCACATTCATTCCTTTCTGTAAACTGTAGCTTTCTGCTTTTTAGCAGGCCTCAGGCATGTCCTCAGAGTAAGAAGATTCCATCTTAGGAGCACATTCCTCAGGGAGCACAGGAGGCTAAACGATGAAGTCTGATAGTCAGGGGAGATATACCCCTTAATATACCTACAGTTATATATAGTTATCTTGGGAAATATCAGCCTATCTTTAAATTTCCATCAACTCTGAATTCTGTGATAGGTGTGGTAAACTTTGGCCTTCTTGGACACAATGTATGTTGAAAAGGTATGTTGGATCACACATATAATACACACTAACTAATGAAACTTGATAATTAAATAAAGAAAGAAAGAAAGAAAGAAAGAAGAAGAAAGGAAGAAGAAGGGAGGGAGGGAGAAAGGGAAGGGAAGAGAGGAAGGAAAAGAGGAAAGGGAAGGGAAGAAGGGAAAGGAAGGGAAGGGAAGGGAAGGGGAAGGAAGAAAAGGGAAAGGAAGGGAAGGGAGATAGAAAGAAAAGAAAGAAAGAAAGAAAGAAATAAAAAGAAAAGAGAAAGAAAGAAAGAAATTTTGGTTAGTTAGTTTCCAGGAGTGAAATTATAAGGAAAGGTTAGTAAGCAGATGGAGTCCAGGAGTACATAATTGAGATTTATTGTGGTCCTCCCAGGGAAGAGGGAAGAATGAGTCAGGACAAGTTCACTTGTGGTTGTTACTTAGGAGACTTCCAGTTGACGTGATGGGTAGGGGTCATCCAGAGATGTCTGGTCCCTGGTCTTGCACTAAGTGTGGCAAGGTAATACAGGCCCAGATTAAAAAGTGCAAAAGAAGGTTTGGAGTGCATAATCAGGATATTTGAGTGTACATAAAAATACCTTAAAATAAAAAAAAGAACAAATATCATCCTACTTAAGGGTCTTTAAAATGCAGTTTTGCCATGTGAAATGCTTCTTGAGTCTCACTGATGTACAAAATCTTAATTGTTGTGTTAGCCTAGTGACTAGAATCTTAGCCACTTATGTAATAACTAAGGTACAAATGGGATATCAATTTTCTTTCTGTGGATGTTTGGCTAAGAAATGTCCAGGATCAATAACAACCTAAGAATACGGGGAAGGGGGGGGAATGAATGGGTGGAGGGAGGGGAATTCGAGGGTTCACTTCTGTGGTTCATCTTACAAGGGTACAAGTGATTCTTTCTATGAGTAGAATATGAATGTTTTAACACAATAACTAAGAAAATTACATGAAGGCTATGTTAACCAGTTTGATGGAAGTGTTTCATTGTTTGTGAAAACCCTACACTGTACCCCAGAAGTGCATTAATGTACACAGTTACTCTTCAATAAAAAAAAAAGAAATGTCCAGGATAAAACACTTGAACACCAACTGAAGTCAAAGAAAAGTTCAGTATCTTTGAACATAAGCCTTTATTCAATGATATTCTAACATGAAGTCACTATAGATGACATCACAATGGGTTTTGCCCTGTGTTACAATTTTCAAGAATAATCTCATTCTTGCTTATGTGTTTGTCCATGGGTCACAAAACTGTGATTCTTTTCTCCACACTCAATTCCTGATTGCTAAATTTTGTTTTGAAACCGTGGCCTAGGGATTCAATAATGCTTTTCACTGAAAGTTCACCTTCTTACTGAAGATTCCCTCTCGAAATCTGGTGAGGCACTGTGTCCACTAGTGTACTTCATACCTTCAGTTATTTTTGATGATCATGGGGAATATCACCCTATCTTTAAATTTCCTTCAATCCTAAATTATGTGCTAGGTGTGACTAAACTTTGACTTCTTGTCCATACTGTACAGTCCAGACATACTCCCTATGTGTCACAGAGAACTGAGGATTAGACCAATCTCAAAGTCATTGATAAACTCCTTTCTTAAATAGAGCTCAAAGATTATCTCATGCATCACTGCAATATTTTGGTCCTCTGGTCAGCCCAATTGGGCAGATTCCTTGAGCTCCCTTGTTAGAGATAAGGATGAGAAACAGAAAGACATTCTCAACCCTGATCCCCCACTGGGTTCTACTCAAATAGAAAGGGTAGTCAAGAGTTTCATTCCTTACCTGTACTTCCAGCTACTCTAGACATTCAACCAAAAGTTAAATATCATTGTGTGCCATGATAAGGTCATGGATGATCTATCCTGGGGTACACAGTGAGATTCTGTCTCATGAATAATAATTAGATAGAATGTAGAAAGAGGCAGGATGGCTGACAGGTACCAGCCTCCAACAAAAGCTCCCATCCAGAAGAAAGGATTAATTCCAGAAAACACCCAACAAAGTTAAAAACTGGGAGCCCAACTGAGAGAGAAGAGTGATACTGGCAGAACACCTCTGTGAAGGTGAGCTGTGCATCCTAGAAGTGAATCTACAGGTACAAGATACAGCCCAAAGGAAAAGTGTCCATCTCCTCTCCCAAGAAAATTGTACTTTTCCTCTGTTTTCTCTTCCACCACTCTTCTGAGTCTTCTACAGGCAATTGATAAACCGAGGACCTATTATCTTACTCCATGAGGGAAAGCTATGCATAGGGAGGCCTAATCTCCCTGCTGAGACTCCAAACACCCTACCCCAGGCAGAAAAGTTGAACTGGCATTCGCACTGCCATTTTAAGTATCCAGTCCACACTTCCCCCATTACCAGCAGACACATGAGAGGTTACCAAAGAGCAGCGGCCCCCGACCTCTGCAGGACCAAGCCCCTGCCCCCATCCTGTACTGAGAAAACTGCTTGAACCATGCTTGTTCTCCACAGACTGATGCTCCCAGCCAGCACATTCTGCACCTGGCTGTCTCCCTGGCTGCTGTCCCCACTTTCCAAGAGATTACTATTGATTAATTCCCAGAATTGAATCAGATGAGCTGGCTGCTCAGTCCACTACCCAGGGGCTTGGTGTTGAGCACCTAGGACTGAGCCTCACCCTCTGGCTGTTCACGTGGCCACCATCCCTGCTTCCTTGGGGCTTGGTGGCGCTCACTCAGGAAACAACCAGGAGAAGTTGCGACTGGAACAGTTTTACGAATAGTCTTGGAAAGTTGTAAAATCAGCTTTGGACAGAATAAGTGGAATAACTCTGGTAACCAAAACAACCTAAGTAGATCAGCCCCCCCAAGGAAGGACGGGGCATATACAATTGAAGATCCATTCCATAAACAGATGTCTAAGATGTCAGAAATTGAGTTCATAATCTGTATGGTGAATAATAAGATCAACAGAATGAAAGAAAGAGGGAACTAGAATTTTAAATTATTCAAAATCTGTCTCAAATATTCAATGATTTCAAAGATAAAATGATCAAAGATTATGATTCACTGAAGCAAGAGGTTGCAGACCTCAAAGATGTGAAGACTATGGTTGAATCCTTCAGCCAGAGAATGGAACAGGCAAAAGATAGAATCTCTGACATTGAAGACTAAGTTTTTAAATGCACCCAAACATCCAAAGATCAAGACAAATGGAGAGCAAAAATGTATCACTCTCTCAGAAAGCTCTGGGATAATTCAAAGATTACTAATATTCACCTAATATGAATCCCTGAAGACAATGAAGCTGCTTCACAAAACAGAGGCTTTTCTTCATGAAGTTGTGAAATAGAACTTTCCAGACATGCCAAGAAATCCTGAAATTTAGATAGCAGACAGCTTCAGAACCCCAGCATGACTTTACCTGAATAAGACATCCCCCAGGCACATTATAAGCAACTTCACTAAATTTAACATGAAAGAGAAATTTCTGAAAGCAGCTAGATGCAAGAAAACCTTAAATTACAAGGGGAAGAATATTAGAATGACAGCAGTTCTCTCTGCTGAAACCTTTTAGGCCAGAAGAGCATGATCATTGACCTTCAATCTCCTCAAAAAACAAAGAAGCAAACAAAAAGAACAAAAAAACTTTCAACCCAGAATCCTGTATACAGCTAAACTGAGTTTCACTTATGATGGAGAAATTAAATACTTTAACGACATTCACATGTCAAAGAAATTGGTCATAACTAATCCAGCCTTCCAGGATATTCTCAGACCTATCCTTCATAATGATCAGGGCTATCCTCCACCGCATAAATAAACTCATCCAGAAAATTTTGGTCAAATTCTAATCTTCACTGTGACAAAAGGAATAAGGGTCCACTGGATATTCAAAAAACTCGATACCCAAAATTATACCAGGTTTATCAATATTCTTAATCAATATGAATGACTTAAATTGCCCTCTAAAGAGGCACAGGCTGACTTACTGGATACAAAAACTCAGGCCAGGTATCTGTTGCATAGAAGAATCTTACCTTACGATGAAAGACAAGCATAGTCTAAGGGTGAAGGGATGGTCATCTATATCCCAGGCTAATGGAAAGCAGAAAAAAGCAGGTGTTGCAATTTTATTCACAGATACAATATGCTTTAAACCGACAAAAGTGAGCACAGATAAGGATGTCTACTTTATATTTGTTAAGGGTAATACTCAATATGATGAGATTTTAATTATCACTATTTATGCACCAAATCAAAACGCACATCAATTTATTGGAGACACTCTAATGAACATGAAAAACCTGATTACTCCCAGCTCCATCATATTTGGAGATTTTAATACTATTTTGGCAGTTCTGGATAGATCCTCCAACAAGAAGCTTAGCAAATAAATTTTGGATATAATCCTAATTCAGCATTTGGATTTAACAGACATCTATAGAACATTTCACCCTAATAAAACTGATACACATTTTACTCATCAGGCCATGGAGCTTACTCAAAAATAGAACACATTCAAGGTCACAAGTCTAACCTCAGCAAATTTAAAAGAATAGAAATTATCCCTTGTATCTTCTCAGACCATGATGGAATAAAAGTTGAACTCAGCAGCAACAGAAATATGCAGACCCAAACAAAAAGGTGGAAGTTGAATAATGTTATGCTCAATGATAGTTGTGTCAGAGACAAGAGGAAATTACCAAATTCTTGGACGTTAACAACAATGAAGAGACAAGTTATCAGGACTTCTGGGATACTGCAGAGCAGGCATTCCTAAGAGAAAAATTTATCACACTGAAAGCCTTCTTTAAGAAAGTGGAAAGAGAAGTTAACAATTTAATGGGACATCTCAAGCAATTGGAAAAAAAAAAGAACAATCCAATCCAAAACTCAGCAGAAGAAAAGAAATAACCACAATTTGAGCATAATTAAATGAAATTGAAAACAATAGGACTACACAACAGATTGACAAATCAAAAAGTTGGTTTTTTGAATAGGTGAACAAAATGAATAGGCCATTGGCCAACCTAACCCAGAAAAAAAAAGAGTTAAATCTATAATTTCATCAAGTAGAAATGGTAAAGATGAAATTACAACAGATCCCTCAGAAATTCAAGAAATCCTCCATGAAAACTACAAGAAACTTAATTCTCAGAAATATGAATATCTGAAAGAAATTTCTCAATACTTGGAAGCACATCACCTTCCAAAACTTAGTCAGAAATAAGTGGAAATATTGAATGGAATTAAGTTGAAGTAATTTCCACTCAGATTAGGAATGAGGCAAGGTTCCCTATTATTCCCATTACTCATTAACAGTGTAATGGAAATCTTAGCCATAGCAATTAGGGAATAAAAGGCAATCAAGAGTATTCACATAAAATCATAAGAGATCAAACTTTCACTTTTCACAGATGACATGATTATATACTTGGAAAATACCAGGGACTCTACAATCCAACTCTTAGAAGTGATCAAGGAATACAGCAGCATCTAAGCTTACATAATCAACACCTGTAATTCAGTATCCTTTATTTATACAAATAATAGGCAAGCTAAAAAATTTAAGAACTCTGTTCCCTTCAGAGTAGTTCCAAAGAAGATCAAATATTTGGAAGTTTACCTAACAAATGATGTATAAGATCTCTATAAAGAGAATTTTGAAATTCTAAAAATAGAAATAGATGAAAATGCTAACAAATGGAAAATCATACCTGCACATTCTTAAAATGTCTATACTACCTAAAGCAATGTACAATTTTAATGCAATCCCTATTCAAGTTCCATTGTCATGCTTTAAATATCTTAAATATGGAATCAGAAAAAACCTCAAATAGCCAAGAAGTTACTCAGAAACAAAAACAAAGCAGGAGGAATCATGCTACCAGATATCAGACTATACTATAAATCCATTGTGATGAAAACAGCAGGGTAGTGGCACAAAAACAGAGAGGTAAATGTATGGAGCAGAATACAGAAGTAAGAAATGAACCCAGCTACTTACTGTTATTTGATCTTTGACAAACCAATTAAAAAATTATATTAAGTGGGGAAAAGATGCCGTATTCAACAAATGGTGTTAGACAAATTGGCTGGCAACCTGAAGATAGCTGAAACTGGATGCACACATGTCACCACTAACTAAGATAGACTTTCATTGGATTAAAGATTTAAATTTAAGACATGAAACTATAAAAGCAGGAGAAGAAAGTGTAGGGAAAACTCTTGAAGAAGTTGGCCTGGGTGAATATTTTATAAAGAGGACCCCCAGGAAATTGAAGTAACATCAAAAATATACTTCTAGGACCATCACAAATTAAAAAGCTTTTGCACAGCCAAGAACACTGTAAGAAAAGCAAGCAGACAGCCCTCATAATGAGAAAAGATATTTGCTGGTTATGTTTCTGACAAAGGTTTAATAACCAGAATCCACAGAAAACTAAAATGTATTAGCAAGAAGAGAACAAGTGATCCCATCTAAGGGTGGGCAAGGATCTTAAAGAGAAACTTCCCTGAAGAAGACAGTTGCCTGATCTACAGATATATGAAAAAACTGCTCACCATTCTTAATCATCAGAGAAATGCACATCAAAGCTACTTGGAGATAATTATCTAATAACACTAAGATTAGCCCATATCACAAAATCCCAAAATCTCAGATGCTGGCAGGGTTGTGGAGAAAAGGGAAAACTTCTAAACTGCTGGTGGGATTGCAAACTAATACATTACTTTTGGAAAGTCATCTGGAGAACACTTAGAGGACTAAAATATGACCTGCCATTTGATCCTACAATTCCTCAGCTAGGTATATATCAAGAAGTCCAAAAATCACGCTACAATACAAATATTTGTACCAGAATGTTCATTTCAGCCCAATTCACAATTGCTAGGTCATGGAAGAAGCCCAAGTGCACATAGACCCATGAATGGATCAATAAATTGTGGTATATGTACAGCATGGAATACTATGCAGCCATAAAGAAAGATGGAGACTTTGCCTCCTTCATGTTTACATGGATGGAGCTGGAAAATATCCTCTTTAGCAAAGTATCTCAAGAATGGAAGAAAAAGTATCCAATGTACTAAACCCTATTATGAAACTAATTGTTAGGTATCATAGGAAAGATACAATCCAATTTTTGTCTAAGAATACAGGGAAAGGGGAGACAGAGGGGAGAGGAGAGAGATGGACTGGTGAAGGGATGGGGAATACAGGGATCACACCTATGATTTATCCTACAAGGGTACACATGAATCTTTCTAAATGTGTATTATAAATGTCTTAACAGAACAACTATGAGAATGACATGAAGGCTATGTTGGCCAACTGGATGAAAGTATTTCAAATTTTATATGGAAACAATACATTGTACCCCATGATAGTATTAATGTGCACAAACATGATTTCATAATAAGAAAGAAAGAATAAAGAAGGAAGGAAGGCAGGAAGGAAGGAAAAAATAAAAAAAGAAAGAAAGAAATTAATTTTTCTATGTACAGTTTCTAGAACTAAATTAAAAGGAAAGGTCAGTAGGGAGATGGAAATCAGAACTACATAAGGGAGAAGATATATTGTGGTTTCTGTGTGGAGGAGGGAACAATGAGTCAGGTCAAGTTTGTTTGCAGTTGGTTCTTAGGAGACTGACAGTTGATCTCACTGGAAGAGGTCGTCCAGTCATATGTCATCCCTGGCCTTGGAATGAATGGGTCAAGGGAATATTAGTCCAGAATAAAGGTGCAACAGAAGGGATGCAATCTATAACCTAGATAGTTTATACTGCATAAAAACCCTGACTTGAGTCATGAATTCACTGTGTGTGCAGTTTAGAGTGACCAAAAGAATTTAAGATACCAAAGGGTCAGAGCTGTGTAAAATCTGAAGTCTTCACCAATACATGTTGTAGGAAATAAAAATTCTTTATGAGAGAATAATTTCTCCAGTTGACAAATGTTCTAGGGGAATATATTTAACACTAGATACGTTGTCAAAAGTAAAAATAAAAGTCAGGCATTGTGTCAGGCACTCGTAATCAGAAAGCTGAGAGAAGAAAATCGCCAAAGATTATTGGAGTTGGAGGTTGCTGTGCTATGTGGATAACACAGTACTTTACTGAGTGTGATAAATAAAGTAAGTATCTGTCTCTATATAAAGAAAAGTGAAAATGAGGAGTAACTCACATACATATGTTTTTCTCCATGTGTTTATTGAGACAGAGTCTTGTTTTGTTGCCTTTGTTGTAGTACCCTGGTATAGCTCACAACAAACTTCAAGTCTTCTCATCACGCGAACGTATTTTCTCAGCTGGCATTCCAGGAGCCTGCATAACATATGGCTGTTTTTATTCTGTAGAGACTGGTATCTCACAGTGCTGAGGCTTGTCTCCAATTCAAAAGCTCAGACAATCCAACAGACTGGGCCTCCCAAATTGCCAAGATGAGAGGCATGAAGAACCACCCTGGGCTATAAAACTTATTTTGAAAAATATCCAAAATTTAATGTCTGACGTCATAGTTCACAATGAGGTTGTTGAAATCCAAAATGGTTTTAGCCAATCTGCAACAAAAAATAGCTGGACATTGAGGCAGACACTTGCAGTTCAAGCTACTGTGGAAGATGAGGCAAAAGAATCGACTGAGCCCAGGAGGGGAGGTTTCTGTGAACTGTGATGGCACTGCACTCTACCGAGAATGACAAAATGAAACTTTTTCTAAAAAAAAAAAAAAAAAAAAGGAAAAAGAAAAGAAAAGCAGTAGCAGAAGAAAAACAGTGAGCACCCTTCTCAAGTGTATCTATGCAGTTTTACCAACTGGATGTAGCTTGAGTCTCAGAGATGTACAAAATCTCAGTTGTTCTGTCAGCCTAGTGACTAGAATCTCCACCTTTAATGTAATACATAAGGCACAACTAGGAGATCAATTTGCTGTCTTTGGAAGGAGGGCTAATGTCCTGAATCAAACACTTTCACGACAATAGCAAAAGTGATCAGAAAAGTCCACTGAGTATCTTTGACCTGAAGCCTGGATCCATGACATTCCAGGATAAAACTACTACCTGGTCACCATGGATGACATCACAATGGATGCTGTCCTGGGTTACCATCTTTCACATTAATCTCATTTCTGAGAAGCATGCATTGTTGCTGTCTGGGTTGGTTGTTGGGATCAAACTGTTACAATATTTGGGGTTCTCTTCTACACACTCAATTACTGCTTCCTAAATTTTATTTTGTAAACATAGCCAAGGGACTAAACAACCTATCAGTTCCTTTTCAAGTCTCAAATTTGTAATCAAATGGAAGAGTATCGTTTATACTAAGTTCTTCCTTGCAATATTATAGAACAAGAAATCGAGCCCAGTGATTGAAAGACCTAAATGGTGGTACTTGACACAATTTACAGTTCAACTTTTCTTGATCTTTTCTTTTTTTCTATTTGTTTATTCATTTATTTATTTTTTATTAAATCATACCTGTGTACATTAATGGAGTCATCTGGTGAATGTTCTGGTTTTATTTACAGTTCAGAATATTTTCATCAAACTGGTTAACATAACCTTCACAAAATCTTTTTACTTATTTTGTTAAGACATTTATATTCTACATTTCTAAAGTATCACATGTATCCTTAAAGGATGCATTATAAACATGGTGCCCCCACCCATCTTCACCCTTTTCATCCTCTTCCTCTCCTCTTTCACCATATTTTTGGGCTATAATTGGGTTATAGATTTCATATGATACTTGTAAATGAGTTTCATTGTAGGGCCGAGTACATTGGATAATTTTTCTTCCATTCTTAAGATACTTTGCTAAGAAGAATATGTTCCAGCTCCATCCATGTAAACTTGAAGGAGGTAAAATCTCTGTCTTTATTAAAGGCTGTGATACCAGAAAAGTGGCACCCCAGCCAGCTCAGCATAGCAGGGCCTGGGGGGCTCTGCCACTTCTGTCTTGGTGGCAGCAGCCGGCAAAAAACCCGGCAGGTTGGGGCAAGCAGGGGAGCTTTCTTCCCCCAGAGGCTCCAGTAGAGTGGTGCTGGAGGACCTGTCAATCAAGGGAAAACTGGTGCCCATCCCTGATTGGTCCATTTTCAATCCTGCTCCTTATTGGTCCATCACAGCTAAGCTATTACACCTATATAAGGCTCTGAGCAGAAGTCCTGGGGGCAGATTTGAGGAAGATAGAGCAGAAGAACAAGACTTGGGCAGATCGTCGCAGACCTTCGAGGAAGATAGAGCAGAAGAATAAGACTTCAGCAGATCATCACAGACCATCTAGAAGAAGAAGCAAAAGCTATGGCACTTCTAGTGCTGATCCTGCCTTACAAAGAGTCTTGGCCTTTTGCTGATCTCTGCTCTGCAAAGAGGCTTGGTCCTTTGTAAGAGCTGTAGCTGTAACACCTCCGCTGCTGATCTTGCCTTACAAAGAGGCTTGGGCCTTTGATGATCTCTGCCCTGCAAAGAGGCTTGGTCCTTTTTTTTTTTTTTATTGAATGTTAACTATGTACATTAATGCACTTCTGGGGTATAGTGTGGGGTTTTCACATGCAATCTGAAATACTTCCATCAAACTGGTCAACACAGCCTTCATTCATTTTCTCAGTTATTGCTTTAAAATGTTCACATTCTACTCTTAGAAAGATTCACCTGTACCCCTATAAGACAAACCTCAGAAGTGATACCTCCAAACCCTCTCCCTCCTTCCATTCTTCCCTCCCTTATCCCTTCCCCCTCTGCATGTTCTTCTGAGCAATGTATCACGAGAATGGAGGAAAAAGTATCCAAAGTACACACCCCTATTATGAGACTAATTTAAACCTTTTATATGAAAGCTATAACCAAATAGCCTAAGAATATGAAGAGGCTTGGTCCTTTGTAAGAGCTATAGCACATCTATCCTGCTGTACAAAGAGGCTTGGCTCTTTGTAAGAGTTGTTTTCATAAGAGTTTTAACACTTGTATCCTGCCCTGCAAGGAGGTTTGGATCTTTGAGCTGTAAATAAAACCTCACTGTTCATTCTATGGTCTGTCGATTCATTCATCAAATCATTGAGACCAAGAGCCTGGAAATCCAGTGTTAAAAATCCGGTATCAATAGGACTTTCAAGTTTTCTATATCTTTGAAACATTTTTATAGTAAAATGTCAGGGAAAATGAAAGGCTGCCATCGTTTCTCCCTCTAGTCCTCATTTCACTGTAACCCCCCAAACACTCAAAGGCAAAGATTGATTTTCCTTGAATCTTGATATTTCACACAAAGTGAAGAACTTGTAGTTCATCTCCTGGTCTATTTTTCAAGCTGTCTCCATGAATGTGACTCACTCCCATCTCCTAAGATTCATACTTCTTATCTCCTGCTGGTTCAACTGACAGCTCCAATTGACACACACCTGCCACCAGTATCACTACTGTCCCAGAGTCTCCCCTGCCACCCTGTTCCTCTCATGCTCCCAACTCCCAGAGTCCAGATAGCTTTGCACCTAAGAAACAGCAGAGAGGAAGAAGTCAGGGTCGAAGATGGAAAGCCTGTTTCCAGGGCATTAGGAAAGCCAAAGTCAAAGGCAGCTTTCTCCTGTTGCTATGACACAGGTGACTCTGTAGAGTTGCTAGGCTGGAAACTGACAGACAGGGATCAGTATGCACCAGTTGCCATAGTGATAAGAGAACTGAGATTGTTTTCTCCATGCCCATTGGTGCCCGGCATATCAGGTGACCACAGCTGCCAGAAAATGCTAAGAGCCCCTCATCAAATCATTGACCTTTAAGTTCACATTCAGTTGTGTGCAATGTTCCAAGGGCCTGGCTTCATGAAAGAGATTGGGAGAGAGAACAAATGCATGCCTGACCTTTTAGCAACCTCCTTAACAAATATTTAAAACAAACCCTGTCTTTTTTTAATGACTTGTTCATACTCTTTTTCAAAGGTAAGTTTAATGAACTCGGTTTTGCAATATCGTTCAACTTTGGGCAATCAGCATCTGTTAATCTAAAAATTGGTCAAAATGCTGTCCCTGAACCATCTATACAATCAGAATCACTGAGCATGGAGTCCAGATGTCTACAGTATTCACTATTATGCAGGAAAGGTCATTTCCAGGCAAAGTGAAGTTTGAAAAATACTGCTCTAATGTAACTATCTAACTTTTAAATCTCATGGCAAAACAACAATTCTACCAGCAGTACCCAAACCTGTCACTCTTCCAGATTTGTTTGATCAGGTCCTTCCTTCCATTCTCACAGCACCCCAAGAGTCCCATCCTTTGAGAGGTGTTTGTCTGCCAAACAAATCCCATGTATCAAATAACAGTAATTTTCCTCCTTTTATCATAGATTTGTGTAACTACCAACCTAATAGGATAAGAGAAGCAGAATAGAATATGTTGATAAAAATTCACTTCAAGCCAACAAAAGCTCATCTTCCTTTGCAGATGCAGCTCAGGTGAATGCATGTTGCTCATTAGATTTGGAGAAAAAGACAATAGCCCAAGCTCATCAGACACCAAGTGATCTGGGCATCCTACATTGGGATCTACAGAAACTGTCAAAGAATTCCGTTGGACCACAGCACCTGGTCTGAGCTTCTGATTACTTAGGTTAAACAGAAGCAAGCATAGGATCCATCCTCCTTCTAAGGAGTTTAAATCTTTGTATTCACTTAACTTATAACCATCCTTCCCCCAGTATGGATAGATTTAAACTAATTTACCAAGATCCATAAAATAATATGAATTACAAATAGATGTAATACAGCCTGCTGCTTGTCTCCTAAAAGCCTATCTCCCCTTCCTCTACAGTCTTGAGATTCCTCATTTTCATGGTTGCCCACATTTCTGGCTGTTCTTGTAGCTAGTTGTAGGCAGGTAACTAAGGTCCAGTCCATGAGATATAAATGTTAATTGTGTGTCTAACTTCAAGAGAATAATCTTTAAAGGGAAGATTAGTTGTGTCCCTGTTCTGTCCTATTCTTTTTCCTTGTGGCTGGATGGATGTAGACACGATGCCTAGAGCCAGAGCAGCTATCTTATAGCATGAATTGGAAGCTGTGTGTTGAGAAAGGAAAAGCTGGTTTCCTAATAATCACAAAGCTGTCATTTACCACCTGCTCAGAATTTTGCCCGAGAGAAAAAGAAGTTTCTTTCTTATTTAAGCCACTAGTATTTGGGGTTTTCCATTCCTTATAGCCAAACTTAATCCTCACTGCTAAAGCAAGTGAGAGAAAAAAGAAGACAGAAACATACAATAGAGCAAGAAACAACTCAAAAATATGAATCATAATGACCACATATGTTTGCTATTGATGAGTTGCAAACTTAGACTTAAGCCTTCTAGTTGAGACGGTCATAAAACTTTTAAGGACACAGTTCTTGGTATCACAGGTTTACTTCTTTAATTTCCAAGAAACCCAACTGTTCCTGAAGTTAAGAACAAATTTAGCCTCAGTCTTTATAAAGAGTACGTCTGCCACGTAATGTAATCAACAACCAAAACAGCCTCCTTCCGGTAGAAATAACATGTGTCATGATGTTAATGTAGGGCAAGAGCATCACAGTGTAGACAGTTTGAAATTACGTGACGCTGAATGCTTTATTCCCCCATTCCTCCCAAAAGCTAGCTAGGTGGTGACCTGGGTGAGAAGGTAGTTTAAAAAGCAGGTTGTACAATCACCCCACATCCATGTTATCCACCACCAGCGCCAGCACCGCCAAGAAGAAATGGGTAGAATGGCTATGTCCTCCCTTCCATGGACCTCATTCAACCTTTCCTTTATCACTTTTCTCCTTCTGTGTATCTGATGTTAAATTTACATTTTATAGAGTACGTAAAATTTATTAAAGTGTGTGGGTTTGTGTGTGTACAGGAGGGGAGGAAATCCGTCTGTGTCGTTCCACTTCCGGTCTCTGCCTATCTCTGAATATACAATATAGGTAGGTAATGACAAAATTCAGATACCTAAGGCAAAAGAACCAAAAATGCAAATATTTAACTTATAGGCCATCCATCCCAACTGTGAATACAAGTGTCAGCAATTTATATCTCATAAAGGAAACTGAAATGAGATACAAATAGATATTTATTTCAACACAGAGGCAGCAAGACTGGCATCCCTAAAGCCACAAGGATACATTTTCACAATGTCTATCTAGTGAGAGGCCAGCTGACGAATCCCACGCCTGCTCCATTGATTCTACAGCAGTTCAAGCAGGATCTCGCCCTGCAAAGGCTTCCTACTGGGTTTCTCTCTGGATTTAGTCTTTGGAAGGGATGATTTATGGGTGGCTGTATGGAAAATGAGTGGTAAGTATGCACTCACTAAGGCAGACAATTATATGCTTTGCATCCAAATGGCTCCCTTATCATTTATGACCGGTTTCTTTTGTCTCATTTTGGTTTGGGGTTTGGGTGTTTTTCCTTATTTATTTATTTTGTTGTTGTTATGGCTTGGTTTTGTTAAGGTATTCTTTCCTATAACTCAACGTTGGCTTTGAGAAAAGAAGGATACACTGATTTTTGTTTGGTTGGTTTTTACACTGACCGTTATTTATTTTCATGAAGCAAATACCGTGCTTCATGTTGGTAAAGTAGAGGGATGTGTGGGTATCTGCAGGATATCCAGTCGCTCCACATAGCTCCAGTCCCACCCACACAGAACACAAATGAAGTCCTCTTTAGCCTTCAGAGCGGATCCTGGGCACCTCTCCCCCAGTCCACATTAACTGCTTGATTCACCTAGGTAAGTTACAGGCTAAAATCTCAGCGCTTTATCACACTGGTCTAGTTGTTATCTCCCGAATTGTTTTAAGCCATCTTTGCATTTACATAATAAATTCACATTCAAGTTCTTTTGCCCACAAATGGACTCTTTCATTAGGATTAGAGTCATTTAAAACTAGACAGCAAGTGGAAAATTGAGAGAATCAGAGAACATCGTTAATTACAACTGCAAATGACCTTTCAATCAATTCTGGACATTACCCTCCAAAAAGTCACTCTTCTCTTCCATTTATGAAACAGAAAATTCTTGCCTGCCATTAGTAATAATCTCAACAACAAGCATAACAATAGGAATAACGGCAATTTTAAAAGTCAACCAACAAAATGCTTTCATTTGCACTATTATCTCGTTTGATCTTACACCTGCCTGCATGTGCAATAAAGGAGATGTTTTTATTTCATTTCAAAGACACAGGGCAGAGGAGTTAATAGTGAGTTGGGGTGCTTAGTTTTGAGTCTCAGTTCTATTGTTTATCTCCTGAGTGACTTTGGAAAAGTCACTTAATGTCTCTAAACTTCAATAAATCTACAAAAGGAGGATAAAAGTAATATCTCCCACAGACGATGCCATGAAATGCAGTAACAGACATGGTAACCCTGGTAAGTTGCTCTATTTGTCGAGGACAGAGGGGTTCAATGATCTTCCTGGGGACGAGCAGTTTTGTTTACAGAACTAGGAAGGACCTGGCCTCTCAGCCAGATCTGGGGCTTACCTGAAGCAATAACCCAGTGAGGAACAGAACCAAGGTAACCTTTGTCCATTTCTGCCCATCAGCTGTGTGCACACTATTAAAGAATTAAAAGGACTGTGGCCTCTCTTTGGGGGCTGGTGTGCAATACTGACATTTTATAGTCAATAAAACAATCTATAAATAATGAACAGAACCTATAGAATTGTACTTGCAATTACGAACCTGGAAATGCCTGTCACATACGACTTTTGCTGCATGGGCTCAGCTGGAAGCAGCCTGCGCGTTTAGGGACAGTGCACAATGCTGAAGTCACAGCTGGCCACAAGGTGGCAGGATGTCACCAGGACACTCAAGCCCAAACTTAACCTCTGAAGTAATAATCTTTTTCTGGACCAGGCAAGGGTGCTGGCTTATGTTCAAACACCCTCCCCCCCGCCCCCCCAAGGCCGAAATATTCCAATCAACATCAGCTGGAAACCTAAGTTAATTTCAAAAATTCTGTGACTGTCATTCTTCTGCCTAATGGCTCAGCTCTTAGTCAAGGCAGTAACACGGGCATTTCATTAATCTTTACATACAGGAAAAAAACTTCAAAGTGAGCATGAAAGTATTCCAACATAAGTTACCCCTCTATTTGCATGAATCCCAATTTTCAAAAGTATAAGTGAATTAAAAACTTCAGGTGTCAGGAACAACCCTCCAGAATCCCTGGAACTCTCCTATTTTAATATGTTCTTATAAAGATAAAAAATATCTCAAAAGTCAAGTACAAATTATTTCTATATAACTCAACTACCACAACCATTTTAAAACTTGTATTTTCCTACTAACCTACCTATTTCTCAGTTCTCTCTCCTCTCTTTCCCTCTACACAAAAGTTAATGTCTAAGGGCAATAGAATAATTTAATTAACAGCCTAATTATATAAAAGGTTTTATACAAACTCATTTTCGAATCAGACGGCCACTGGGAGATTATCTATTTTAATCCCCTCATTTTCCCAACAAAGAAACAAAGTGTTTCCAGAGGTGATTAAATTTGCCTAAGATGACACAGCATGTTAATTCAGAACTAAGACGCAAACTTTTGTCATCTCTCAAGGTAGTTTGGGCTAATTTTGATCTTTCATTTAATGAGCCAAGAAAGTGATGATTTTCCTTTACCCTAGAGAACAGGAAGCCACAAACAAAGACAGAAACTACCAGTCCAGTACCGTGCTGTGTGATTCCAGCAATTCGGTGTGGCTCGGTACTAGAAACGGTGATTAGGACAAACACTATCTGAAAGGCATCGTGATTACCACCACAGTAAAGCCAGGAAAAACAAAAGGCAAGTCCTAACAGTTCACAGCCACTCAACTGAGATGTGAGATTGAATACAATTCAGGCAGAAGGAACCAAATGCCTCTCCAGGGATTCTGGAGCCCTGAGCTCTCTCTTACAAGGTTTGTACAACTATAAAGTAACAGGTCTGAGTGTAAAAGAAGCACAACCGGGGCTGCTTACGCATCCGAGCCAGCCCCGTGCCCCTGGGGAGCTGCTCAAATGTGAACTCATTTGGGAATTGCCTTCAGCACACTCTCCACGTTTCTGCAACGTGCACAAATCTCAGTCACAGGCCGGTGGAGTTGTTTCTGGAAAACTTCCAGAGTCAACTCTTGGGAAAAAGTCTGAGTGTTGAAAGTAGATACTCATAGCTTAGGACAGAACTGAGTTATGTGTAGTCACAGAGTTCATTTCCCTTGTGGCTTCAATATGGAACCATGTGTTTCAACTAGTGAAAAAAATTCATCCTCATGGAGTCAGTCTGGAAAAAACCTTAAGGTATGAACTGCTTGTTACTGACTTCAAAGTAAAGGCCTCGTCCCTCTGGTTCTTAATCACTTCACATCTACTGATAGGTCACTCCTCCCTCTCCCAACTCATTATGTCTAAGCTCCTCTAAAGGAAAGGCCATTTATTGGATTTAATCATCTGAAATTGCTTGCCATCCTAGCATCCCTGACATACCAAAAATCACATGGTTCAACCTAGTACAGTTAACATCTCAATGTCTTAGGACAGTGGCAAAAACAGAAAGAGTTCAAAGTGTTAACTAATGTTACCATGCTGAGGTGGCCGAGACAGACAAGACTGAACCTTAATGTGGAATTGTCAGAGTATGCAACACTGAACAACCTCACGAGAGGTAAAATTCAGTTTTTCTCCCTTGAGACAGAGATCTACTTTTTATGCATTTAGGGTTTTTTCCACCATCAATTTCAACTGCACATCTTGAGGGTATAAAAGTCTGCCAAGCACACCAACAAATACCCTTTCACAAACAGGTCTATTCTATTAAAAAAAAAAAAAAAAGATCAGTCTTAGGCTAAGCGATGATAATAACGTGATTACCTACATATTGAAAGCGGTTTTGCTGATTTGGTTCCTCTACGTCCTGGGACTCAGCCAGACAGGCCAGATGATCTGATTTGTGCCTAAGTGATTTATTATTTCATCAAGGAACAGAGTGTACCGGCCTTCCCGCCTCCCTCCTGCAGGGCAGATTCGACCCAGCAGATCATAGCTGAAGTTACTGTGTAACAAGCCATTTTTCCCCTCTGATTCTTCTCCTCATTGTGGATTTTTTTCCTTATCCTAAATTTACCATCAAACCATTTAGCAAACCCCCAGCCGTCAGGAGGCCCCGTCCCCCTCACTCCATACCTGGTTGTGTCATTTCAATATTCCACGGGCCTCATCCAGCATCTGTAATCTGCCTGGGAGAAAGGGCTCGTTGGTTAGAGCATAGAACTTTCTAGTTTTTATTTCAGTGTTTAAATGGCATTTAATGTTTGGGTGGGTCTAGGAAAACAGTGTGCTATCTATTTGCCTGTTACATGATTATCCCCTCCACTAAGAAAATATGCCACTGATATAACCTGAAACTCAAGGGATTTATCAGGTGATCAGTAGAACTATCAAGACCAGAACTCAGCAATGGCCTAAGTGCCCCTTTCCAGCTTCTTCCTGGCTCCTTTTCAACAACCATCATCAGTGGGAGGTCACTCTGTATGTTTAGTTATATTGAGACAAGTCTCAAATTGTGCAGCTGTGCTTCAAAATGAAAAAAGTAGGACTGCATGGATGTAGGATGATGGCCTCCACTGGGGGCTTCTTGATAAGCTGTAGGCATAGCAGGGAGATGCTGGCGCAGCCTTCGTGCTGGCCCAGGAGCAGCTGGCCTGACCCCACTTTAAGGGCCCTTTTCATTATGGCTGCCTGGACAGGAATTTCTTGTAGCTTTTGTTGTTGAGACAGAGTCTCATTTTGTTGCCCTGGGTAGAGTGCTGTGCCATCATAGTTCACAACAACCTCAAATGGTTGAGCTCAAGAGATCCTCTTGTCTCAGCCTCCTCAGATACCTGGGTCTACAGGCACCTGCTATGAAGGCAGGCTAAATTTTCTATTTTTAGCAGAGACAGGTCTGGCTCTTGCTCAAGCTGGTCCTGAGCTCAGGCAATCTGCCTCAGTCTTCCAGAGTGCTAGGATTACAGTCATGAGCCACCATGCCTGGCTTCTTATGTTTTGTTTTGTTTTTTATAATCTTTTGTGATCACAAAAGCAGTACTTTTTTAAGATTAAAAAATTAGAAAAAATTAATAAGGAAAAATCAAAACATCCTATCCTTATTGCCCACAGTTAAGACCTATGTGTTACTCCTTCTACATTTTTATTCTGCACATATATATGTATTTTATGTATACACATATAATTTATATATTTATATTTCCATGTCAATAAAATTTCTTCTAACCTAATATCTTTAAAATTTACCACCCGCCCCCCACCCCCGTTGTCCCTCAAGTGTCTGTTACTGAAAGTTTAGCTAAACCAGCTTCTGATCCAGAACCACACGTTGTATGTGGTTATAACATTTCTTAAATCTCTTTCCATCTAGAACACTCATCTTCTAGAGCACATCACTGAGCCCGTGGAAAGAGCAGGCCAGTTGTCCAGTTGAAGGTCCATCCTCTAGAGTTACTTGCATCGCTGCTTCCTAAGTTCCCAGTTATTAAAGTTGTCCTTCCAACCCCTATGTTCCCTGCACACTGGGAATTAGAGCCAAGAGATTCAATTCAAACATTTCTTGGCTAGAATCTGTCAGAGCAGCTGCCGTGTGCTTTGTATTGTTCCTCATCAGGAGATACTTCCTGCACTTCCTGCTCACCTTCAGAGACGCTACCGTCACCCTCTGGATCTGGGGGACGATGGCTGATCTATCCAACAGGGAAGTAACCTTTGAGCTGTTACTTTGGCAAATTATTTTCTAGACTCTAAACCTTTGTAGCCAGTATCCTGACCAAAAACTATATCATAGGTAAATAGCACAGAACAGATTCAACAAGTCTGAGACCGAACCCAGGGAAGACTAAGTGGGGGAGAGTGAAGCTGAGACTTTTGCTTGAGGCTTATAGCTAGAAGAAGAAGTAAGGGCCACAGCACTCACGGTGCCCTCTACTTCACAAACTAACTGATAGACATTAATGGATCCTGGTGTAAACCCGAAAGCCCCAAGGACTAGGTGAAATGAAGCAACTGGTAAAGTCAGCAGTGGGTGGCGTAACTTTTTTCTCTGAAAAGCTCTTCACAGGAGATCATCCAGGATTCTAATTTCTCTTTTAACACTCATTAGTCAAGGTGATAATGCCAGACTCACACATGCAATTCTTCAAGAATAAGAACTGATTTTAATCCTCCTCTGGGGAGTCTGATCTAAGTAGCTGCTTGAGTTACAACCCCTCAGACCCGAGTATAGTAGCAGCAACTGAGCCACAGCAAGGCCCACTCCTCTCCATCCTGGGAGACAATGGCCTGGTGATAAGGCGCAGGTGAAGTTGATTGTAGAGCTATGGCTGCCGAGTATCACCACTAGCTAGGGCACCCCAGATGGGCCCTTGCAGGCGCAAGTCCCAACAAGCACCTACTGCAACCGTGACCTGGTGGTCTTGTTAGCCACTCACAATACATGTTGTGCTGTTTGCTTTTTTGAGACAAAAGGAGCACGGTATTTCAGGCAGCAGGAAGAACCTGAATCTCTCACTGCTAAAACCTAAATCTCTCACAACTGGACAGCTCTGGAAGATGTTTGTGCCTCTGAACAAGACATTCACAGAATAAATCAGAGCCGAGGTGGCTCTGAGACTGCTGGGCGGCCCAATTTCCAGAATAATAACAAAGATGTGCAGTTAACCGGGATAAGGCAAATTGGCCCAGGACATGAGAAGGAAGAAAAATAAATACACACAGCCCTTGGCCAAATGGAAACTCACTCGCTTCTGTCTAAATAATCCAGCAGGTAAATTCTCTCCAAATAGACATCAAGTTGAAAATTAGAAGGAAAAAGAAGAACACAGAATTTAGAAAAATGAGCCCTCTGGGCTGTTCTACCTGCTGCTTCAACTCCCAGGAAGGTTCTGGCAGACTGCTTTTACTGCAAGAACGTGGCACAAGCAGTCTGGCTGGGGGTGTGCCTGCTGGTGCCACGGCCCTCATTAGCTGACTCTGGTCACAAGGCTGAATGGAACCTCGAGCCATTTTCCCTGCAGCTCACCTCCTATAATTCTCCGTCTTTCTAAATGTTAGCAGCAGCCCCGGTATACCATCATTTTGACGTGTTCATCCCTTTTAGCCTTTTTCACCACCACCCCACCCCCGACCGCTACACTACTTTTCTTTGGGAAAGGCTTTTATGTAAAGGGTAAAGTGATTTTTGTTTTATTTCCTTTCTCCCTATATAGCTAGGAATTACACTCTTTTAAAACATTTCTAGATGCCTTTTATGCTTAGTTAAAATCACCTGGAAAAATCAGTAGGAAAGAATACAGCATTTCCTCAGTTCCCCTCTGGCTGTACACAGAAATCCATTTCCCATTTCCCATTAAATTTTTTGAAACATTTAAAAATATTCACTTGGATGCTATACAGTATTTTTTGCATCTCAACTGAACTTTTTCACTCTGAGGTCTATATCCTGGCTGATTTTCCTTAATTGCTTTACTCACTCAAAATAAATTTGTTAATTAATAAGTGAACTCCCAGGTCTGTTCCATAAACCAGTGACCTTTGAATTTCCTAACATGAGATCTCCTCTGAAGCTGGAACCAACCCTCGGCAACACTTAGGTTGATGGACACACACAAATTAAACTGTCTGCCCTGAAATGTTGTTCCTAACTTAGAAAGATACTCGGCTCGGCGCCTGTGGCTCAAGTGGCTAAGGCACCAGCCACATACACCTAAGGTGGCGGGTTCGAATCCAGCCCAGCCCGCCAAACAACAATGATGGCTGCAACCAAAAAAAAAAAATAGCCAGGTGCTGTGGCGGGCGCCTGTGGTTCCAGCTACTTGGGAGGCTGAGGCAGGAGACTCACTTGAGCCCAGGAGTTGGAGGTTGCTGTGAGCTGTGATGCCACAGCACTCTACCCAGGGGGGCGGCTTGAGGCTCTGTCTCAAAAAAAAAAAAAAAAAGACAGATGCTCTGCATTTGATGATAGGGTTCCTACAATCCACAACTAATCTTCTCCTCAGTTTGCATCTTCCAGCTTTAAAGTTGATACAAATGTCCTGTTTGGTATCTTAGAATAACATTTCTCTGGCTTCTCCATCCTCCCTACCCGGATCTTAAGCTTATGGGGTCTAATACCAACTGGGCTGAGCTTGCTTTGTAAATCTCTATGAGTTCTCAAAGATCAGACTTCGCAGGAATTTTATTTAAAACAGATTTTTACAGCCTCACCTCCCACAGACACAGTGAGTCTTAGTAGGCTCCATGAATCTGCGTTTTCAATAAGCTCCTGTCCCACCCTGTGTAAATGGTCCTTGGAATACACTTCCACAAACACTCCTCCAAAAGTGTTACTCCCCACAGCTTTTGATTCAGGCTGTGTTCATTCATTGATTCAACAAACAGTGGCTATGCGCCAGCTATATGCAGGATGCCACCCAGTGAGACAGATAAATGTCCCATGGCCCCAACCCTCAAGAAGCTTAGAGTCTAGCAGGAAAAATGAGACCTGAACATAAGTAGCTAATCAAAGAAAGTAAGAGGTGTCAAGAAAGGGAGACAGGTAAAATATTAGAGGGACTTAGGGGAGGAGGCATAATTTCATGGAGAGACAAGGTGCACGTTAAACCCAAAAGTGCCAAGAATTCGGGCACATGGCTGTAGGAAAGAGGAGGAACCCTGACGTGCAGCGGCCAGGTGAGCAGGGGCCAGAATAGGGAAGGATGAGGCTGTGTGGTGAGGAGTGAGTCACATAACAGGCCTGGAGCACAGGGTACAGCAAGGCAAGGAAATAAAGAGGCTCGTAGGCGAGAGTTGTCTCCAGATTCTGGAGAGCTTTGAATGCCAAGCCAGGGAGTATGGTCACAGTGAGAGCTGAGGGTACAGCGGGAAAGGAGGCCCACTCTGCGCAGAGTGGCAGGGAGCGACATGGTAGCCACCGGCATCGCCGAGGAAGCTGGGAAGAAAATCGGCTGAGCTCTTCTCTGTAAGGATCCCTCAACCCTGCAGTCCAGCCAGGAGCCTCATCCATTATTGCTCAGAATAGACATCCAGTGCGAGCTCACACCTTACATACAGCAACCCATTAACGATGGAAAAGGGCTAACAGTTTATCTGCGGTGTTACCATCTCAGAGCCTATAAGTGCTGCTTGAGATGGAAGGATGGGAACAAACACCAGGATGAGGACACTCAGCGCTCTCACACTTGTCCCCTCCTGAGAGCACTGCTGCCTCTCCACACGCGCTTGCACACACACACATGCACATGGACTCAGCTGACTGGCTAAAATAAGGACACAGTGGTAGGAAGATGTGACTTTCCCTGCTTGAAATTTCCTACGTCCGGTTTAATGATGAAGTTTTATTTACCATCTGCCCGCCATGTCCTGGATTCTGTATCCACAGAGTCAATCAACCATGGCTGAGAAATATTCAGACAAATAAAAATGAAAAAATAACACTACAACAATTAAAACTAATACAAATAAAAATATAGCATAACAACACTTTCTCTAGCATTGACGTTGTATTGGGTATTTTAAGTCATCTAGAGATGATTTAAAGCCTGCAGGAAGTGTATATAAGTTTATGCACCATTTTAAACCAGGGACCTGAGCGTCCTCTCATTTTTGTGTCCTGGGATGGGAGGTGTCTTGAAACCAATTCCCCAGGGACACTGAAGGACAAATGTGTGTGTACAGCACTGCATATAATTCTTCGCAGACTTGCAAGAGCTTTGCAACTTCCCTGATTATCTGCCCAGGAAAAAGGTAGACCATGAATACAAAATGCATCATCCCTTTGTCAGTCATAATATCTCCACTCCCCAGCATTCAGCCACCACCACCCTCAGAAGACAGCCCCACCACCCTCAGAAGACAGCCGGTCCCCCACTTAGGGGCTGACTGTCCATCTGCATATCAAAGACTCCTGTGAAATCCATAATTAGGGGGCTAATGACTTTGCAGGCACTTCAGAAGCAGATAGCATAGATTACGTGAGCAAATGTCACAGATAAATTCAGCTGCCACCCTATTTTTCACCTGAATCTAATCAGAGATACAAAACAACATGCCCCAGAGATAAATGAATTACAACCAAAGGCAAGGACCCAGGAGAAGCAGGTGGACATCGGGATTATTTGCCCAGGTGATGGGTCACCCCTCTAAGAAATCTAATCAGAGGTGAATAACGTGCCCTTTTCCAGGGAAGCGAGAGGGCAGGAGAGTTTTCTTCCTGTTTGCTTTGTGACAGCAGCACAACCTTTAGCCAAGTGCAATATGTCCCTTGTGACTTTCTCACACATCTAATATTATAAACAGCCATTATGTGAGGAGTTGGAAAGCTGCTCTCCGCTCACTTTCCTCCTGACTGAGAGGATATGCCAACTAATTAAACAGATGTGTTAGCCACCTAGTCTTGCAGCCAGGCTAGTCCGTTCCTTGTGTGACCTGACAGTGGTGGGTCATGAGGACAGACAGTGCAATCTGAAAGCTTGTATACACATTTGTATGACATGTGAACCTTGTCTCGGACGCACTCTTTCATTCAAACGCCCTCACAACAAGTTCTGTCTGCTGAAGGTTCATTTGTGTCGTGATGCTTCCACACCACCTAACGAGGTACTAGAAGGAAAAGGCAAACTCTCTGAAAATCGGATCCCAGGAAGACACAGTACAAGTGTTTCTCCCTCTGCTTCAGGGGGACAGAGTCCTGTTGTCACTCCTCTTTCAGTCCCATTCACCCACAGGGGTGCTAGGATCCCAGGGCGACTCCAGTACAGATACAAGTGATCAAAAGAGATTGTTGACTCTCCATGGGTCAAGTCTCTGGAGACCTGGAGGTAGCTGCTGGTCAAGGCAACAGCTGCTAGTTAAGGCTGCTGAGATAACTAGGCACCTTGATAAGGGAACTGAAGATCAGTTTGCAAGCTGGTTCCTGCTGGAGGAAAAACCAGCACTTGCAAAAACGGTCCCCTTTTTTTGCTGAAATGACATACATCAAGGAATGAAAAGAAAAAAAAAGTCTCTTTTCTTTTGGGGTAATTAAGATGTCTTCCAAGGCTTCCCTGCACAGGCACAGTATAAACGCTCATGGAATAATAATCCCACACACGTATATATACGCGTGGGAACATGGACACACACACAGACAACCTGCCGCTGGCTGAAAATAGAGCGCTAGAGATAGGGCTACCCTAGAATGATGCTCTGGAGGGATGTTTTCAGCTGGGATCTCGGGTTTCAGAGTTCATCCAAAGCAAAAGGTCTAGAACTATGCTGCTCAGTATAGCAGCCACCAGCCACAAGTGGCCACTGAGCACCTGAAATGTGGCTGGCCTGATCTGAGATGTGAGGTCTGCTTTAAGTGTAAAATACATACACATGGGACTTTTTGACAACTTAATACAAAACAATGTAAAATATCTTGTTACTGATATTTATATGACCAAACGTTGAATGAGAATATCTTGTATTGTCTTTGTTTCCTATTGCTAGCGTAACAAACCACTACAAGTTCAGTGACTTAAAACCACACAGGTGTATCATCTTACAGTCCTGGAGGCCAGAAGTCTGAAATGGATCACACTGAATTAAAATCAAGGTGTTGGCAGAGCTGCATTCTGCTCTGGGAGCCCTAGGGGAGAATCCATTTCCTTGCCCTTTCCAGCTTCTCAAGGCCACCTGTATTCCTTGGCCTGTGGCCCTTTCCTCCACCTTCAAAGCCAACAACACCCATCTGTCTGACCATTCTTCTGTAGTCACATCTCCCCCTAACCACAGTCAGGAAAAGTTCTCTACGTTTCAGGACTCACAGGATTAGACTAGTCCCGGATAATCCAGAATAATTCAGAATTACCTCGCTGTCTCAAGGTCTTTAACTTAACTACGTTTGTTAAGTCCTTTTTGCCATTCACAGGTGGCAGGGATTAGGTGTATGCTTTAAGGGCTATAATTCTGCCTACCAGATGGATATAGGGGTTAAATACTGTATGTTAGTAAGATTAATGTCACCAGTTTCTTTTTCTTTCCTAAAGTCCACTCAAATTATTTAAAACATTTAAAATATGCATATTTTACATTACATTTCTATGGAGACTTTCCAATTACTCAAATTCATGACATGGATGATTTCAGGGTGCCCAGAACTTCTCTGGAGTGCGAGAGTACAGCCCTGAGGTGACCTTCTCCACTAGAACAGCCATGTGGCACATGGTAGGGGTGCGCGAGTGTCCTCTGCCTGTCGGCTATGGAATTATTACCAGTGTTCCCACTCACTCTCAAAATGTCCAATTTGGGTAGTTCATTAAACAGCTACCCTACTCACGTGTGATTTTTGAAGATGAAGCTGCTCTCTCATCATCAGTTAAGGGCCCTTCGAATAGATTTTCTAGTGGTGATAATGGGCACGTGTTGATCTTCCCCTGGCCTTTCACTGTCCTTCTCAGGAGCCCTGGTTCCCTCAGCGGGCTCAGTGACCCCCAGGCCACAGCCAGCCCGACGAGCTATCGCCTTATTAACTTCTGAGTTTTCATGTTATACTTTATCGTTGTCATTTTATATTGACAAAAATAGCACACTAATTGTAAACTAAAATACATCACTAATCTATTATGTAGAACATCTAAAAGTCTCCTAAATTTCTCACACATAGCCCCATAGATAACCACTGTTCGTACTTTGCAGAATATTCCTTCAAGTATTTTCTTCTCTGTGCAACAGGTTTGGTTGAAAACTCTCCGTTCAGTGATGAGTGCGCTAACGCTGCCTTTGTGTTCTTTGATGGGCTCTCCAATCCCATTCTGCATCTGGATGACTGCACTTAGCCTGACACTCAACCATCCAGTAACAGGTATGTTCCCACCAGTTTAAACTTAAGCTTGCTGTCTCTAATTAATACTCAGTGAAATGCAGGAAGTGTAATTATTAGTGGCCAGTTCAAAGTCTCAGTCCAGAGTTCATGCCTCATCCAGGAGAAGCTGTTTGAAGATGTTTGAGATAGAGAAGGGAGTGCTCAAGTTGCTCTCTCGTGCCCTGTCCCTCTGTTCCAGCACTATTTCTATGGAGTGTATGCATGTGTGTGTATATGTGTCTGTGTGTGTGTGTGTGTGTGTGTGTGTGTACAGATATTTGCATGTGTATGCACGTGTACATTTGTGGGTTTTTTTTTTATTGTTGGTTCATTGAGGGTACAAAGAACCAGGTTACATTGATTACATTTGTTAGGTAACATCCCTCTTATAATTGTATCCTGCCCCCAAAAGTTGTGTCACACACTGTGACCTTTCAACCCCCTTTCCCCTCTTTACTGTTCCATTCCCCCACCCACTCCCTCCTTTCCTCTCTCTGCTCTCCCCTTCCCCAGCTCCCACCCTATACTAGGTCTTCAACTGTCCTCATATGAGAATTGAGTACAGAGGATTTTTGCTTCTCCATTCTTGTGATGCTTTACTAAGAATAATGTGTTCCACTTCCACCCAGGTTAATACAAAAGATGTAAAGTCTCCATCTTTTTCAATGGCTGAATAGTATTCCATGGTGTACATATACCACAGTCTGTTAATCCATTCCTGGGTTGGTGGGCATTTAGTCTATTTCCTCATTTTGGCAATTGTAAACTGAGCTGCAATAAACAGTCTAGTGCAAATGTCTATATGGTAAAAGGATTATTTTCCTTCCAGGTAGATGCCCAGTAATGGGATTGCAGGATCAAATGTGAGGTCTAGCTTGAGTTCTTTGAGGGTTCTCCATACTGCCTTCCAAAAAGGTTATATTAGTTTGCAGTCCCACCAGCAATGTAAAAGTGTTCTGTTCTCTCCATATCCCCACTATGCATTTGTGCTTTTTGAGGATAAAGTCACCTTGCTGATGGCCATTGCTATTTCTCTGTGCAGACATGGCTATTGAAAGCTTCTGTTGTGTGTTGGAATGTCCCTCTATGAAAACTTGTGCCCAGTAGTGAGGTAACACAGGCTACAGAGCAGTGGTCCCTCTTTGGGTTCAGGGCATGGCAACTTCACTTCTGCTCTCCTCTCTGCAGACCCTGGTGATAGGTGCTATACTCCTTCAGGGGTGTATGCCTTCCTACTTGTGCCTCCCCATCACCCAACCTCCTCAACCTAACACTGGAATCTCCCCTGCTCTGCTGCATTCCCATGTGCTAAGTGGATGAGCTGAGACCACACCCAGCAGCTCTAACAATGTTGCTCATTAAGGGGCTTCACTTCCTGAGCCATCAGCAACTCTGGGAACAATGTAGGCCCTTCTCCTATGTTCCAAGACATGATTGTTAATTATATACCTCAACTTGACTGGGCCATGAGGTGGCCAGATTATTTGGTCAACCGTTATTCTGGGTGTTTTTGTGGGAGTACGTTTGGATGAGATAAACGTTTAAATAGATAGATTGACTAAAGCAGATTGCCCTCCATCATGGGAGTAGTCTCACTTACTCAGTTGTTGAATGCTTAAATAGAAGACAAAGACAAACATCCCTACTCTGCCCCTCTAAGTAACAGACAATCCTTTCTGCCTGATGGCTTTGAACTAGGATATTGGCTTTTTCCCTACCTTTAGACTTGAGCCTGCCAGCCTTCAGATTGGAACTAAGTCACCAGTCCCCTGAATCTCCATCTTGTTGACTAACCCTGCAGATCTTAGGACTTGCCAGCCTCTATAATCACATGATTCCTTATAATAGGTTCCTTACAGTAAATCTCTTGAATGTATATCTACAACTTATTAGTTCTGCTTCTCTAGGGAACTCTGACTAATACTTAGGGTTACAATCAGACCATGGGAGCAATGTGGTCATCCCTCTTCTGAGGGGGAACAGGTCAAGGCCTCCCCTACCTTGGAGGGTTAAAGAAGGGGTATTCTTACCCCCAGCCCTACAGGCTGCCTGCCTCTCCCACTGCCTTTATAAGTGGAGGGAGCAGTGACATAATTCTTCTGGAACTCTCCTTGGGAAGCTTGCACAGTCACTCCACAACAAGTTGGGGATGACTTCCTGGCAGTCAAGTAAACCTAGAAAGAACAGGGAAGCTTCTCCACAGGCCTTCACACACCCCCATGTACTATACTCTGCCATGTAAAATGCATACTTTTTGCCCCAAATGTTTGAGGAAAAAATAATGATGCACATTGTATGTGGATAGTATGGCTCAGGAGTAGGGGAGCCCAGTGGACCTCCCAGGGTTCTCCTGTCTGGGCCTGCTGGCTGCATAGGGTTCAGTCTGGGAGGATCCAGGATCTGGTGGGAGTGGACTGGAGCAGCCTCCACTGAGTACCACAATCAGAGGAGGGGCTATGGCGGGACTGGTAAGGAGGGCCACAGCTATGTGGGGTGAGGGCCAAGGCCTCAGGCCTGGCTGCGTGGAGGGGACCAGAAGCCCCACACAGGCCTCAGGTGGGTACCTGGCCACCTGCAGGCCAAGTAGCCTCAGAAGCTCCTGCCCTGCTGGACACATATGTGGCCATCTCAGCTGGGGCCTCTGACAAGATAAGCAGGGAAGAGATTGTAGGCAAGAGGGAAGGGGCAGCTTTCACAAATCAGGTGGCTGCAGGAGGGTGGTGGATCTGCATGTTTACCAGGGGAGCGTGTCCCTCCCCAGATGTGTCTTTCCCAGCCGAGAGCCAGCCACTTTCTCAAGGGGTGTTTTCCTGAACGTTTGGCCCCAAAACATGGGTGTACATGGTATATGGGAGCACATTTTACATGGCAAAATGTGGGTATAATCTACCATATTTTCCTTCTACAGGCTTCTTTCAGGGGGAGATATTCTCCCAGGCCTTACTATTTAATTATAAACAATATTTTCAATTTTTAAACAAAACACACATATGATTCTCAAAATTTGTGTAATTGCAAGTTAAAGGCAAAAACCGGGGGGAGGAGGATAAAAGAAATAAAACTGGGCAAATCTTGCATGGATAATTCCCATCATAAACAAGCTATAAGTTGTCTAAGAAGGAACTAATGCCCTAGGTCATTCAAAGGCTGCCTTTTGCAGCACTTTGCTGGAAAAACCAAAACATAAGATAAAATTCACCAGAAATATTAGAAGACGGAGTCATAAAAATTGTCCCAAGAGCAAAAGGAAGGTAGGCAGACAGGCTAGGAGAGGGGAAAGATAAATCCTCCAGAGAATCAACCCAGGAAGTAAAAACGCCAACAAATAAAAGTTCTAAAAAAGAGAACAGAAAAAGTAGAGAGAAGAAATTATGAATAATCATGACAATAATGGTGAGACATTTCAGAATGAAAATCCTGAGCATGAGGAATTAAAAAAAGAACCATTGGCTGGGTGTGGTGGCTCACGCCTGTAATGCTCGCACTCTGGGAGGCCAAGGCAGGTGGGTTGCTGGAGCTCAGGGATTCAAGACCAGCCTGAGCAAAAGCAAGACCCTGTCTCTATCAAAAATAGAAAACTAGCTGGGCTTCATGGTTGGTGCCTGTAGTACTAGCTACTTGGGAGACTGAGGCAAGAGAATCTCTTGACCACAAGAGTTTGAGGTTGCTGTGAGTTATGACACCAGGGCACTCTACCCAGGGCAACAAAGTGAGACTGTGCCTCAAAAAAAAAGAATTAAGAAGAGGGTAATTGGGCCTGGCACAGAGGCTCACACCTGTAATCCTAGCACTCCAGGAGGCTGAAGCGGGTAGATTGCCTGTGTTCATGGGTTTGAGACCAGCCTGAGTGAAAACAAGACTGAACAAAGTGAGACTGTCTCAAAAAAAAAAGAAGAAGAAGATGGCAATTCATTTTTAAAACAACAGAAAAAAATGTCTTTGCATCATATAAGAATATTTGGTTTTTCTAAGTGGCTCAAACATAACACATTCCAAAAGAATTTATTTTACATGCTGTGTTATACTGGGATTCATCAAATGCTACTCCATATGGACAGGCCCAGGGCAAAGGACTGGGAATCCGCTGCTACCTACAGACTCTTCAGCATGACGGTATATGCGGTAAGAAAAGAGAAAGAGAGAGTGGGCTGCCCCTGCCCAAAGTGTAGTTCCAAGAAGAAAGGGAGGGAGAAGAGAGTGAAACTGTTCTCCACACACAGACAATGAACCTAAGAAAAGCAGCCAAGAGGCCCCACAAATGCAGCGTTCTGCTTTCTGGGCCCCTGGCATGGCCCAGGGCTCAGAGCACTGTGGGGGAGTTTCATGTCAGAAGGTGACTTGATTGAACTGTCTTCCCTTACTTGTAATTTACTTAAATGCCAAAAATCTTAAAGCAGGCTGTCAATGGCGCCATGTAACATTTAATGCGTGTGACCTCACTTGTGTTTCTAACTCTCTTTAAGTACTTTAAAAACACATTACCATCTCATCTCATTTTACAGCAAGGTCTTAAATAAATGCCATTTCTTGAAATGAAATGTTACATGAATCACAGCTGCAAAGTGCTGTGACGAAGCCAGCTGAGTGCCTGACACCCCACTGCACACACAAAGCAAGAAATCTGCTTTCAGAACAAGGGGAAGACATGTCTGTCTTCCCGGCATCAAAAAGTGCCCTCAAAGGGACACAAAAATTCCTGCTCAAAAGTAGATGCAGGTTTCTGGGTTATCCTGGTATGTTCCCCGAATCACAACACAACCACTGGACCAAGAACGGGGAAGACTTTGCGTATGCCCTTGGGACTTGGGGTGTCTTTTAGTCTGGTCCAACACTCAAGAGCACAGATCCTAGAGTCCCTGCATTCAGAGTCAGAAAAAACTGCTGAATTGAACCTGAAGAAGATAGATCTTTGGGCAGAAGCTTCCACAAGGGGAAGGGTAGAGGTCCTCGGTGATAACCTAAGGGTCCCAGGACAAGGGCAGCCCCTAGGAAGCCCCAGAATAGAGCAGCACCAGCACCAGCCACCATGGCATAAAACCATACCAGGTGTTTGTAGTGTGAGCTATGAAAAGAGGTCCCAGGACAACCTGTTGCTTTCCCAGGTCATACCCAACTCCTGAACTTGTCTTACAAAGTCACCGAGTTCTGACAGTCATTGATCCCCCAAGTCCTGCCTGTGCCTTGGCTCAAACTCAAATGTTTTGGCAAGAGCTTCAGTGCCTCGCCTCCAGCTCTACCTCCATCCCTGTCACCTATTATACCCCTCGGGTGTCTGATGCACCAGTCTGTGACCGGACACTCTCCCAGCCTCTCCACCCCCACCTCCAGGATCCCCTTCCCAGGCTGCAATCTGCCAGCTACCAGGCAGCTTCCGACTGGCCTCCCGGGACTAAGTAGTCCCTGTGTCCCACAGAATTGGGGTGCTAAATAGTGTCACATGTTTCTATGGCCTAACTCGAATGTAATTGTTCTCAGACACCCACTCTCCTCACCTGGTGGGAAGTCCAGTGTCTATCCTTTTCACAATCTCACCTCCCTTCCTTCCAGTCCTCAGGGCTGGCAGAATCTGAGGGCCCACCATTGTCCTGCCAGGAGGAAGCCCCATAACCAGCTTCCTGAGCAGGCCTGCGAAGCTCCGAGGGCTCAGCCCACTCCTGAACACTTCCAGCCACCCTAGGACCTCTCACCTCAGGAGCCAGCCTGGGCATTTTTCAGTTTCTTTCACCTGCAGCCTGAACCTTGATCCTTTTCAGGCCCTAAGTTCCAACTCTACCCTGGAACCTGCTTGCTTTTCCAACCCTGGAAATAAATTCATTCATTTGCTTTTCTTTAGTAAGGGGGCTTAATTGCCAATGAAAAAGCATTTGATGGTCCCCCAAAGCCAGACTCTATTCCCTAGGATGGGGAAAAGTTGCTTATATTTCTTTCTTTCTTTTCTTTTTTTTTTTTTTAATAGAGACAATGTCTCGCTTTATCACCCTCAGTAGAGGGCTGTGGCAGCGTCACACAGCTCACAGCAACCTCCAACTTCTAGGCTTACACAATTCTTTTGCCTCAGCCTCCCGAGTAGCTGGGTCCACAGGCGCCCGCCACTATTTTTTTGTTGCTGCAGTTTGGCCGGGGCTGGGCTTGAACCCACTACCCTCAGTATATGTGGCTGGCGCCCTACTCACTGAGCCACAGGCACCACCCAAGTTGTTTATATTTCTTAAGGGAGGAAGGAGAACAGGGCACAAAATCAGTTTAAATGCACTATAAGTGTGATTTTTAAATGCCACTTCTGTTAAACGGAATTCTTTTATAATGTGCATGTTTATTCATCAAATATTTGGAGCCTGCTTTGAGTGCAGCAAAATGCGAGGTGATGAGAATACAGACAAGAGATACACAGAACTGACCCTCCAGGTCTGTCTCTGGAAGTATCTGGAAAGTAACCATCAAAGAGGCCACTCCCAGCCACCGTGATGAAAGCCTGTTTATCACCATTTAAAACCGCTTATTCCTTGCCTGTAAGCACACAGTATATATTTCCATGTCTTAAGTTACTTCACTATTTAAATAAAGGATTGTAGATAAATTTCCTCAGGGTAGAGCCCACTAGTACCTAACACCAATAATCACATGGGTTTTCACAGACTGGCAGCTATGGAACTTAAAACTCACTCGCCTCACTTGATCCCTCTCCCAGAATCACAGGAGGCAAGCCTGCAAGTCCCGTGATCGTATTTTATAAAGAAAGAAAGCAAAGCCTGGGGAAGTTAATTAATTTCCATGGCAGGGGCTAATGCACTGGGAGAAGGCTTAGGTCTCTAACCAGTGGATCATTTGCATACATAAGCAGCTCACCTCCAATCCCCAGAACTTTATGTTTCTTACAGAAAGCATTGAGCTGCTGAGGGCAGAGGGTGTGAAGGGTCATGGGTGCTGTAGTCATCAGAATGAGATTTACCCCCGGAAGCTAATGAGGCTTAAGCTTCGGGGACTTGCACAAGCTAACCCTTCATAACACATTCCCATGAGGAGACTGACTTCTCACTTAGACTCTCACCCCCTGCCTGGAGATGCCCTGCCTTTTCAAGCCAAACCCAGGCAGGACTCCCCTGTATGGATTCTATGAGTTTACACATAACCCCCCCCCCCCAAAATGTTGAAATACCAACCAAACTGTAACCCAACCACACCAAGACTGCTTGCTCGAGGTTTCTTGGATGTGGCTCTCTAGCCACAGTCAGGGATGTTCATTTTACAGAGTTTGGGTTGTTTTCCATTGACAGGCCTCTGCGGATTCACATGAATTTATTTAAAAATAACGTGCATTTAGCTTGATCTATTTTCTCATCCTAAATAATTATTTGCTATGAGTAAATAAATACCAGCTGGACTTTTACAAATTCTTTTTCTTAAATAGGCTCCCTCCAAATGTTATACTTAAGCTCCGGGCAACCTTGTTTCTCCACCGGTTCTCAGTCTCACTGTTGTGTGTTTGTTCCGTGGGTGCGCTGGTTACAGGGCGCTGGCACAGAGGAGCGAAACACCCACCCTCGCTCACCCCACAGGGGAACATATGTAAATAGCATTCAAAGCTAATAACAATACCCGGATTTATCGATTGACTTCCTACATGTCAAAGAATAAAACAAAGACTACCAGAGCTTCGGAAAAAGAGATGCCAGGTAAGCAAACTCCCAGCAGTGAGGGACTCACAGAGGGGAAAGTCCCAAGAGTTTCAAGTGTGACAAAGGAGGTTTCATGGTGGTCATGCTAATTAAGGATTGAAAATGCTACAGAGGATGGAAGTGCCTTCTTCTCAGAAACCCAAGTAAACGTTCTATCCTAACCTTCCCCTCTCCTGTCCTTTGCCTCCTGACCAGCTGGTGTCTTTCCCTGTGGCTCTGTGTGACCTGCTGGGCCCTGCCTCTGCCTCTAGCACGAGTGAGTACAGCAAACTTGGTTTTCCTAAGCCTCTGCCCTGCTGCCACTGTGACCACACCTACCATCACATGAAAGAATACAAATACCCTAATTTTTTTTTTTTTTTTAAGACACAGCCTCAAGCTGTCACCCTGGGTAAGTGCCGTGGCATCACAGCTCACTGCAACCTCCAACTCCTGGGCTCAAGCGATTCTCCTGCCTCCACCCCCCAAGTACCTGGGACTACAGGCGCCCGCCACAACGCCCAGCTATTTTTTCATTGCAGCCATCATTGATGTTTGTTGGGCCCGGGCTGGATTCGAACCTGCCAGCTCAGGTGTATGTAGCTGGCACCTGAGCTGCTTGAGCCACAGGCGCCGAGCCAATACCCTGAATTATTAACATCTGGCATTAGTGTGAACATTTCTTACAATTATGAAACAATCACATGATTGTTAACTGAAATCCACATTTGCATCAGGGCACTCTCTGTGTTGTACAGTTCTAGGGGTTTTGACAAATGCATAACGCCCCGTATCCACCATGACAGCATCACACAGACTAGTTTCTCTGCCCTACAAGCTCCCTGCATGCCATCTATTCCTCTCCTCCCCTGAGATCCTGACAATTGCTGACCTTACTGTCTCTGTAGTTCTGCCTTTTCCAATACAATGTGATTTTCATACTCTTCCCATCAAGAAATCGAGCCCATGCCTTATGCCTCCTGACTCTTGTTTTCCTCACATGAGTCTGGGAGGGCTATGAAGAGGAAAGAAATGACAGGATGTGACTCTGAGGCTACAGTGTAAAAGGCCATACAGCTGCCACCTGGGCCTCTTTGGATGCTCTTTTCTGGAATCCACCCACCATGAGGAAGCCTGAGTTGCTAAAAGAGAGACCCTTGTGGAGAAGAACTGAACTCTCAGGGGTCAGTGGTACTAACTTGCCAGTCATGAGTGAGCTGAGTCAGCCCAGCTGATGCTGTGCGGTGCACAAATGAGCTGTCCCAGCTGAGCTCAAATTGCAGATACATGAGCAAAACAAATAATTGTTGTTTAAAAAATCACTAAATTGGGGGGTGGTTTGTTATGCAGCAATAGATAAACCAAACATCCAGCTATCCTCTGGGGATGTCTCATGCATCTTTATATTTTAAGCTTTCATTGGAGGTCTTGGTAAAGGGTCTTGGTATTTACTATCGATTATGTTAAAATCAAAATGTAAGGCAAAACATAGTAAATCCCAAAATCTAACAGCAAAAGTATCATACAATTTGGAATCTGGAAGAAGCCTTAGCAATCATTTAGGCCAGTTTCCCCTACAGAATAGAAATGCTAAGGCCAAGAGCTGTTAATGGCCCTGGGGTTCTGTTTTATAGTGCCTGGACTGGGCTCACTGAGACTTACCGAACATGCAGACCTCCCATGAGCCTCTGTGAAAGCCCATTGGAGGTGTGAACTGTGATGGAGATTTTAAACTGATGACATGACAATTAGCCTTAAGGTTAATTGTCTAGGTTCTAGACAATTAGGAAGGTTCTCGATCACCTTCCAGACTATTATATCTATGCTGTTTGGCCTGTGGGCTAGAGGGTCCTCTGCACTCTTTTGTGGTTGGCACACTACATTCCGATTGGTAGATTGGTAGGGCATTCCCTCCTCCCCCACATGTGAGCAGTTGTTCAGGACAGGATTAAGATGAGGCAGCACGAAGACAAGGGATTGGGGGATCACCCTTGTCCTTTTTCCCCTGGGAGAGCCGAATCCTATCTACCTCACTAACACAGGCATCCACCTGGGTTCATTCATGTCACCCTTCTGAGACGTGGAGGCAAGGGGCACTGATGCAGTATGTTCCTCATGCTACATTCTGTGCTATAAAGAAGTCCGTTGTCTCTGGCCCAGGAGTCATGTATCTTCTGCCACCATTTGTGAAACCATGACAGGCTACCCTGGCTCGTCAGCTTGAAAGTAGAGCAAAATCTCAGATTCTTCAGTCTTGACACTCTTCTTTTTATGCAAGAAATGAGACCAGATCGACATAAGAGGGCAGAGCTTTGCAATAACAAGCATAAAATGTTAGCCCTGTGTTTTAGGGCCTGACAAACTTTTAAGTCCCTTCCCATCTCTGGGATAAGATGTACCTGTGCCTTATTTCCTTAAACTCCAATAGGATGTAATTTCAGAACACTAAAGACAGAGACCAGCAGAGCAGGTTTACCATGGAGCCAGTGAGGCTTCAGCTCTAAGGGCCCTCACTGCCCAGGCCCTTCCAAAGTCCTAGGAAAAGCTCTAGCACACATGGTCAGATGTTTTATAAAGTTTACAAAAATAAGATTTTTAATTTCAATTGGTCAATTGCACTGTCTCTTTCTGCTCTGATTTTTCCTCCATCATATTTCCTTTCATTTAGTATGGCTGTGGAGTGGGCACAAGTATTTGGGGGGACATCACTGGAGGGGAGCTGGGACTACATGTAGCTTGGGTTTAGCTTGGGACATATTCACACATCACACAGTTGCATCCTGTATGGTTCAGCCAGCCCTACATGGGAGTGGCTTCCAAGAACACGCCTACTGCCCATTGTGCCAACACACTTAACGTCCTGGTACGAAGACCCCTTGTCAGAGGTTGTCAGGAAATGAAAGTGGCCCCACAGCACCTGGGACAGTAAGGATGAGGACAGTGGAGGAAAAACAAGGACTGAGAAGCTCACAGCCAGAAACCAGTGTGGGGAATTCTTCTGTCATCCGATGTATAAAGTTGTAAGCAGGATACGCCTGGTCAAATTCCTCTTGTTGGGAATACTGAGTGCAGCAGATAAAATAATGAATCTACCACATGTCCTTTTCATGTTTCCTGGAAATTACACAAAATGGAATTCATCAGAATTCTTGCTGTTTATAGAGAACAAACACTATTACAAACAGTGGCTGCGTGAGGTCCCATGTTTTATGCATTGCAAGGGGTCAGGCTTAGCATATCTGATGTATCCTGTCCCGGCAGAGTCTGACAGTTCCTAATGAGATAGCATGAAAATTTGGCACCGATGTTCAGAAATGGCCTGGGGTCGGGGGTAGAAAAACAATGGTGCAGTGACAAAATTCCTGTACATATCCATCAACTGAAGGATGGATGTTATCTTACCTGACTAGATAACACAAATCAACTCAGTGGCAATTTCAAAATGTATCTGAACTGCTCATGAGGATCTTATTCTCAAATTAATTTTATGTAGTTTTATAGTTTTCATAATTACTGACCATACCAAAATAAATACAAGAAGAAAACATGCTCCTGAAAGCCAATAATGAAAATCAAAAAATGAAAATTAGAAGAAGCTTCAAAGTGTCAAAAACTTTTTTGTTATCACATAGTATAAGATAATGGAAACAGGGTGGCACCTGCAGCTCAGTGAGTAGGGCACCAGCCCCATATACCAAGGTTGGCAGGTTTAAACCTGGCACTGGCCAATCTGCAACAACAAAAAAAATAGCAGGCATTGTGGCAGGCGCCTGTAGTCCCAGCTGCTCAGGAGGCTGAGGCAAGAGAATCGCTTAAGCCCAAGAGCTAGAGGTTGCTGTGAGCTGTGATGCCACAGCACTCTACCAAGAGTGACAAAGTAAGACTCTGTCTCTAAAAGAAAAAAAGAAAAAAAAAGATAATGGAAACGAAGTCTTTTAATGGTCAAAATCATGAAGATAGGTTAAAAAAATCATAATAGTTGATAAAATATAGATGAAAATTAAAATAGAAAAAAAGATGATAAAGGAAATCAGGACACTTTAATACAGGAAACAAAAGAAAGAGAGATACAAGTTATTGTAAGGAAAATGCAATTTATGCAGATAATAGAGCAGTGTGAGACCCACAGCTGTGTCGTTTTAACGAATTTGGTGAGTTTACCGTGGGCTCCTTGCAATGAATATCTAGCTAAAAACACAGGAGGGAAGCATACTAGAAGTGTGTCAGGCACACAAAGCAACGCCTATTATGTCATTTTCTGCACTTTATAAATGTTGTGTTCTTTGTTGGCTTTCTAAAATTTGTGGTTTGTTGTGATTTCTTTTCAAATTCACTTTGATAACTAGTTGTGTATGTGTAATTTTGTACCATTTTTCTTTAAGAAAGCACCAGAATTATATAAACTTTAGGCTCCATCAAACCAGACCCAGCTCTGGAGGCAGCTCATACTGTTTGAAGCACCCTTTTCTCCCTGTCAATCAAAGCCAAAACAATGTTCAGACATTACCCTCCACCCAAAGGAGAGAAGATTTGGTTATCTAGAACTGCGGTCTCCAATCGCTAGGCACGGACCGGTAAGCCTTCATGACCTGTTAGGAACTGGGCAGCACAGCCATCACCTGAGCTCCACCTCCGGTCCCAACACCTGCCTCCTCCCACTCCAAGTCTGTGGAAAAATTGTCTTCTATAATCCAAAACTGGTGCCAAAAAGGCTGGGGACTGCTGGTCTAAAAGATTCTGGTCTAGAGGAGGTATAATCCAGGTGCCCCAGAATCTCACTTTCTCCTTTGCTTGTGGGAATTGGATGAGCAGGGGCAGTAGGGGAAAACACAGAGTGTGTCAACAAGTGGTGGCTGCATCTCGTACCTTTCAGGGAGACTCAACAACAAACAGTGCACTCAGGCTTGGGCTGGCCAGTTGGAAAGCAGAGAGCAGGAGAAATAGAGTTATGCTGAAGCAGGTGCTTTCTGCTGTGTCCCTTAATCCATGTAAAGCTAGTGACTCAAGGTTGGAAAAGTCAACCGCTCCTGTATCCAGAGTCTCGTGCCAATTGCTGTATTATTCAGAGTCCTTGCTGCAGATGGTAGCATCCAGCTTAACTGTTTTGAATGCAAAGGGGCTCATGGAATTGTTGGGAAGGCTGGAGAAGCAGGCTGCTGGTGTAAGGCAGCTTCCTGAATGGGTGATTTCCATTTGTGGAGGCAGCCCCTCCCTTGGTGGCTCAGTATAAGTAGCGTGGTTCTGGAAGATGTCTTTGAACTTCCATCTAGGGTAGCTTTCAGCAGACCACTGGCCAGTGTATCTCACTTGAGAGCAGAGGTGACAATCTGTTAGTCTCATCTTTTGCTGCAAGAATAACAAAGGATCTTTCTAGAGCTCTACCAGAAATGTTTGACCCCCTTTGGGAATTTTCCCAAAGACTCCCTATGATAAAACACAGGACTATTCAGGAAAGTGATGTTTGGGAAAAATATCAAAGAATTCAGCAGGACGATCAGTCTTGACTGATCCTAGAAGTAGTGTGAGAATGCACAGCCATAATAAGAAAAAACATAAAAAGATGGAATTATTTAAATTCCACTGTGTTTATTCTATCTCCCCCTCACTTCTATCACTCTGCCTCTCAACTACCACTGTTCTCAAGAAAACTGATAAAAACTATGCCATAAAACAGAAAGATTTTGAAAATATTGTGTTTACCACTGGAAAGCCCTTCCAAAGCAGGGATGTTTAATAGTTGACTGGGATCACCTTTACCTGTAGTTCATGTTGAATTCTTTAATATTACAAGGCAGAATTTTTATTGCCTATATTTGGAACATAAATAACATATATATAACAAATATCCCCATGATAGCAACAAAATACAACAAAATTCTCTGGGTTGTGCAGAGGAACTGCTGTTACAGACAAGTTCAATTTCTGTAATTGCATAAATTCTTCATGACACAACAGATTAGCAGCATTTTGATTATCAAGGGCTTCTAATCATTGATTGGGGCTATTTTTATATCCTTTATACAGACTTGCATACATAGGCCAGCTCCGATTACTAAGTCTGTTTCAGAGAAATGATATAAACACTGATTCCTTCTATGGTCGGCTCACTAATACTTCTAGCACTGACCTGAGAATATTTGGTTCAGTAATTCCTTTAATGGGTTCAAAAGTATAAAATTTCTCTGCAGAATTTTGTCCTCAATTTCCACATTGCTCACCCTTCTGGAATACTTTTTCTCTTACAGAAAAACCCATCAGCAAAAATTTTCTGGCTTTGCTACCCCTCACCACAGCCCTTCTCTAAACTTCCTCGGGAAGCAGGAAAAACTTACCAGAAACCCTAGAATTTGCTTGTCCATCCTGGCACCAGCTGAGTCCTTCGAGCTCTGCTTGTCATGGTTTTACTATATCAGCTTAGTTAAACTGGCACTATGCTTCCCAGAAGTCCTTTCCCCAGGAGGTCCCAAGTCGGGATTGTGAGCAAGGGAAATTGGCATGAGATTTGGAAGGCTCCAATTAAACAGCAGCCATCACGCCTGGAAGTTCAGAGCCGGTGTCAGGCATGATCTGCTGGCTGGTCTGAGCACGGGGCAGTGGCAGAGTATGCAGTTCCTTCAGCTCCCACCAGATCACCTCCTTTGACTCCAACTAGTCCCAGGCCAGTTGCACATCCAGAGCAAAAGGCAACCATTCTTTGACAGGTCACCGGCACCACTGGAGTTAGATGCCGAGAAAGGCAGACCCAGGCTCCAATTTGTGCTCAGTGTTCCCCGTCTGCCTCCCTCTGCTTCACATCCAGCTTTTCCTCCCCACTTCCTGCTCTGCTAACCCACAACTCCAGGCAGCCACCCGCAGCTCTCCTTTGTGGTCCCTGGCTGGTGGCTTTTCTCCAATCCTCTCTTGCATGATTGTGGGAAGTCTAATCCTTACCGCAAATCCCTTGCTCCATACCACTCATAGTTGTCCCGCTTCCCAGACTGAACTCTGCCTGGTGCGCTGCTGCTGAGTGAGCTGACGGAGCACAGAATGACAAATCAGCCAGAGAAATCCTACCCCAAATCTCGGCTTGGTAGTCACTACAGTCAAACCAGAATTCTCCCAAGAATGCTGGCAGAAAGCAAGGCAACACCTGGGCACACCTTCGGCCTGAGAGTCAGTCATCAAACGTTTTCACATGTTTTAATGGTCTCTGATCCGGCCCTCCTGCTCCTAAGAATTTATCAAGAGATAAAAGTTATGGATCACATAATATTTTGATAAATCACTTGGTAAGACTTTCGAGGGATATATTTGAGTTAAAATAGATGGCCCCCGAACTGCTGTGTCAGGACAGTTAGTTTTGCTGACTGCAAAACTTTTTGCTTTGCTGAGCGAATGTGCAGAGATGAAAAACTCCGAACTTGGGATATTATGGAGAACATTGTCTGGGAAAGGGGAAAGGCTACTGTCTGGACAGAACAGAAGGTAGAAAACACAAATATCTAATGGCTAACGACCTGGAGTTTCTGCTGTGTTTCCCCATGAAACACTCACGTCCTATAATCCACAGTGGGGCTAGCTCTATTTGGAAACAGGTTTTCGTGCCGAGTCCTCCTTCAAAATGCTAAAAGGGCAACAAGCAAAACAAAACGAAAAGCAAGAAAGATGGGGAACTGTCTAAATGCTGAGCAAGTGGGAATTATTTGAATAAATCATGTCCTTTTCAAACAACAAAATACCAAGCCACCATTATAAACTATTTTGTTAAAGAACATTTAATAACACGGAAAAATATCATAAGTGAGGAAAGCACATTTCTTTTCTTTTTTTTTTTTGAGACAGAGCCTCTAGCTGTCCCCCTGGGCAGAGTGCCGTGACATCAGGCTCACAGCAACCTCCAGCTCCTGGGCTCAAGCGAGTCTCCTGCCTCAGCCTCCCAAGTAGCTGGGACCGCAGGCGCCCACCACAATGCCCGGCTATTTTTTGGTTGCAGCTGTTGTTGTTTGGCAGCCCGGGCTGGATTTGAACCCACCACCTTAGGTGTATGTGGCTGGCACCTTAGCCACTTGAGCCATAGGTGCCGAGCCAGGAAAGCACATTTCAAACAGAATGTAGCGTGTTAGGAAAGGAAAAGGACAAAAAGTAAACACTAACTGCTGGCAGCTTTGGTAGAGTAGGTGGATTTTTTTTTTCTTCCTTTTATTTACTCATAATATCTTCAATGTCTATCACGGACATAGTCACTGACAGAGATTTCTTTTGTAACAAAACCAGCTGCTGTATGCATATTTTGCCCTATCTAGTACAGCCTAAAGCTGCACTTCCAAATTTATGCCCTAAAGAAACTCACATGTACATAAGTACACTAACATGTTTATTTTAGTTCTATGCCCTTTTAATGGTTTGTTTGCTATGGAAAATTTTAAACATATGAGACGTTAACAGAACAGTTTAATATAACAAACTCCCACCTTCCCGTCACTCAGCTTCAATAATAATCACTTTCTGGCAATCTCCTTTCATCTAAGCCAGTGGTTCTCAACCTTCCTAATGCTGCGGCCCTTTAATACAATTCCTATGGGTTGTGACCCACAGGTTGAGAACTGCTGATCTAAGCCCTACCCACTCACCACCACTCCTACATTATTTCAAAGCATATCCAGATACCATATCATCTCGTTTCTAAGTACATTAGTATGAGTGTGTTGATATTTAATATAAATACACACCAAATTACTCAGATATGGTGTATCTCAAAAATAAGAAATCTTCTTTTAAAATAACCAATAATAATGACAATAGCCAAAATATTACACACAGAACAAAATAGCAATCATTTCTTAATATTTTTCATTATCAGGTCAGAGTTCAATTTTTAATTATTATTTTTTTTTTTTTTGGCAGTTTTTGGCCAGGGCCAGGTTTGAACCCGCCACCTTCGGTATATGGAGCCAGCACCCTACTCCTTTGAGCCACAGGCACCAGTCTTTTTGTTTTTTATAAATGAGATCATTCCTAAGACAATTGGGTCCCTAAAAATGATGGGATATGTAAAAGTCATTGTTAGTTTTTTTAGATTTGATAATGATTTTGTTTTTTAAGTCTTATGTTGAAATATTTGTGGCTAAAGAGATTTATTATCTGGGATTTGCTTCAAAATACAGTAACAGGGATACAAATGAGATAAGATTGGCTGTGAATTGATCATTGTTAAAGCTAAGAGTTGGACTACATGAGGGTTTTTTAGACTGTTCTCCCTGTTTTTTTATATATTTAAAATGTTCCATAATAAAAAGCTTAAAAAAGCAGATCTATACAAGATAGTGTTTATGCATAGAAATGCAGAAAGAACAAAAAATAGAAAGGGAAAAATAAACACAAAATTAAGGGTGTGGTTACTTGGGGTGGGGGAGGGAGGGTTGCCAAGATAAAAATTAGTAGAAAATAGTCTACCTCTTGGTTATAAGTGACTTTTATGGGGGGGGTTAAAATATTAAAATATTTTAATTTTTAATATATTTTTAATATATTTAATTTTTTAAAAATTTTATTTTAATTAAAAATTTAAAAAAATTTATTTTAATAAAATTTAAAAATTTAAAAATTTTATTTTTAATTTAAAAATTAAAAATTTAATTTTTTAAAAATATTTATTTTAATATATTCTTAATATATTTAATTTTTAATATATTAAAATATTACATGATAGATAACAGAAGGTAACCATTTATGTACCAGGCCAATACTGTGGTGTCCCAAACCAAAGATTATAATTTGTCCAGTTCTGTGTACCTGAGAGCCAAAGGAAAAGAAAAAAAAAATTACAGGTGAACAGTCCACACCCACACCCTCACACTCTATTTCTTGCTCTCTCTCTCCCTCTCTCTCTCAAAAACTAGCTTCTCCTACTTAAGTAATGCTTTGCTTACTCAAGCAATGCTTACTCCTACTACACACAGCACTCTGAAGTCTTCTATTCTCTTCCAGTTCACCTGATTAAAAATTCTAGTTAAGATTCAATAAACTGACTTCCTGGACCTTTATGACCCACCACGTGGAAAATTCTGGACTATGCAATGATTAGGGCCTCTTCAAATTCTCACACTCTAAAATGCTAAAGTTGTTTTAATCTGTTCCATAGGCATTAGACCTAACTACACATACCAGCAGCAAAAAGGGAGTTTCTTCTATATTTCTATCCGAGAAAATATAGGGAATTTCTCTTTTGCTGGACCCTCCTCTTTTTTCATATCTCTATATGGTCCTGGAGTTCTGTCCTTAAACTCTTTTTTTTTCCCTTCTTCCTTCCTTCCTTCTTTCTTTCTTTCTTTCTCTACAGCCAAGCCTAAGTGATATCATTCAGTGCTTAGATTTTATAAACTACTTATATCCTGGTAACTCTCAGATTTGTATTTTGAGCCCTAACCTTTCTCCTGAACTTCAGATATCCAACTGATACGGAGGGTACCCCCCGAAAAGGAGAAAAGCCCCTGAACTCACCAAGGGGGTTCTCGGCTTTGCACAGAAAGGAATTCAAGAGCCAGCCAACTAGCAACAGAGATAGAGATGGATAATAGGCCCTACTCCACAGACAGAATAGGAGCCCTCTCCCGAGTGGAAGGAGGACCCTTATGGGACAACGGTAACATTTTTAAATGTTAAAATACCCCAACATTGTCTTGAGGTCAGGCCATAAAGGTTAACCATAAACTGCTATCACAGAATGGTAAGCACAATTTGGAAGGCATCTATCTGGCTTAATAATTCATCCATCCTTGGGTGGTCCCAGGCAGTGACTTGTTCAGGGTGGTTAGGGCCTGGTATCTGTCAAAATGGCTACATTTAGGCTCTCTTGATCTGTTTTCTGCCTTATCCCTACATTACAACTGCCTACATAGCATTTCTACTGGTATATCTGATACTCCTCCTAACCCAGACTCTGGATTCTACTCTGAGTAATAATGACGCATTGATGATCCTAGTGTATGAATGAAAAGCCCTGTAGTCATCCTTTATGTCTTTCTTTCTCTCACACCCCACATTCAGTTCATTAGCAAATCCTTTCCTCTCTACCTTCAAGGCATAGTCCAGATTTTACTACTACTAACCACTTTCTACTGACCATTGCTATCATCTTCATCCACCCCACCAACTCTTGGAGTTCCTAGAAGGAATTTATCCCATGTCTTCCTTTCACACCCAGGATATTTCCCTTCCCCCCAGACCTCATCTTGTGCCATTCACACCTCCAGAACAGAGGTGTGTGCTTCTGTTTCCTAACAGGGCACAGTGGAGCAAAAGGAGTGTCCCAGGTAGAATTCCCCAGGCAATCACCCTAACATGTTCAGGTACCTCCCGTGCCCTTTCCCTCCAATGCATCACTTCTGACTTTGTAATTTGGCTTTCCAGAAGCTATGACCACTTGTATCAGTTCTCTCCCATGTGGCTTTTGATATATGGTGCCCTTCATCAGTCTAATCTCATCTTTGTCTTTCAAGGATACCTCATGAATTCTGGGCTACTGACTACTCACTCCCGCTTGCTTTCTTTTCCAATAGAAATACGTATTTTCTTCTTACAAACACATTTGTGTCATTTCTATAAATGCTGCAAAAGAGAAGACAGATGTGCATGCTTAATATGATATCCAGGCCCATTTCCTGCTTACATTTCCAGCCTTATCACTCACTGTCCTTCCTTTTGAGTGCCAGGCTTCCAGCACTTTGCACTCCATGCATCTACCAAAATGGGAGAAACTCTCTCTTTTCATGATTGTTCTTTGCACATGCTGTTCCCTCAACACACAGTACTTTTCCTTATACCATCAATCACTTACCAGCAAACACATACTTGCTTCACCTGGTTAATTCTTTTTTTTTTTTAAGAAAATTCGTATTTTATTCTTTATTTATTTATTTTTGCCTTTTTTTTTTTTTTTTTTTTGGCCAGGGCTGGGTTTGAACCCGCCACCTCTGGCATATGGGACCAGCGCCCTACCCTTTTGAGCCACAGGAGCCGCCCACCTGGTTAATTCTTAATTGACCCTGAGGTCTCAATTAAGATGTTACTTCTGCTCCAAAGCCTTCCTTGAAGTCCTTCCCCTAAGACTGAGTTAAGTATCCCTCCTACCTGCCTCTACTTACATATTGACTCTGGTAGTTATCCATTGTTGAGATCCTGGCTAAGTTTCTCATTTTACATGTTCCACAGGGGAATAATGCCCCAAAGGCAATGCTTTCCAAAGGTTTCACAGCCAGTTGGTGACTGAGCCTGGACCAGAATCCAGGTATCCTTTCTTCCAATTCCGTTTTTGTCTTCAGCAACTGGGCCCACATGTTAATCCAATTCTTGGATTTCTGGGTCTAATTATCTGGCTTTTCTCCTCTATCTTCCTATCAGATTGTTGCTGTCACAGCACAGCTTTCAGGGAGCCTGACCTTAACTGTTCCTCGACCCCTCCATATTTACCTTTATTCTATTGTGGCTTCTAGTCACTGTTGGCTTAGAAAATGAATAATTAAAATTGTTTATAAAATAAGAAGCCAAAGGCCTGTTATCAAAGTGAATGGATTTTAGTGCACGTGTTCTGTGCTGTCAGACTAATAGAGAATGTTTTAGGTCTTCCTTAGTATGCTGGGAACTAGATAATGAGTTCTAGATGAGCAAGTCAAGACCAGGACAAGGGTTTTCTATTGTCTTTATTCGCCCCTTTGTCTCCATTTTGAACCTCTAAGAAATTAAAAAATCTATGCTCTTTCTCGTCACATAGGATATACACCACATTGCTTCAAGACTCAGAAATATCATGCTGCTCAGTGCCACCTTAATGCTGTAAAAACAAACACATTTATCACAGATTATTATATTCATCTTATCACGTTATTCCAGATGAGAATGAAATTTAAGGGTAGGAAGACTGAGATAGGATAAAATATCCTCCATATCCTACTGGTAAAAAAAAAAAAACTATATCTGTGGGATCAAAAATATACACCTTCAAAACAAATATGCAAAATAACAGAACTTTACTTTCTGTAATGCATCTTTATCAGAGTCCCCATTCCATCGGGTAGAGGTGGCTGAGATGGGAACTGCTTTAAACAATCCCTTTTAGACACTCTTTTGAGTAAATACTCAGTATCACAGTTCGAATGTGTCCTCCAAACTTCATGTGTTGGAAACTTAATCCACAATGTAATAATGTTGAGAGGTGGGACATTTTAGAGATGGTTAGACCATGAATGGGTTAAGATCATTATCACAGGGATGGGTTAGTTATCACAAGAGTGAGCTTGTTACAAAAGGAGTTCAGCCCTTTCTTATCTCTTGCTCTCCTGTGCTCTTGTGACCTCATGCCTTGCACCATGGGATAACCCAACACAGAAGCCTTTGCAAGATGGCAGTGCCATGCTCTTGGAATTTCCAGCCTCTAGAACCATAAGGCAAATAATCTTCTATTGTTTACAAATCACTCAGTTTGTTGTAATCTGTCAGAGCAGCTGAAAACGGACTAAGACCTTCCCTCATTCTGCACCTTCCCTGTACATCTATATTGAGGTGCTCTGAGTGCCTACTGAGGCACTCTGCCAGCTGAGTCACAGCAATGGCTTCTAGGAAGCTGTATCCCCCAGGCAAGGCAGGAAAACCACCATAAAGAGTGTAGAGACTGTGCTTCAGGAGGAGTCAATAGTGGCTGAGTCCTCACTCTGTGCCAGACACCATGCTAGCATCTGTCCTGTCATTTCTGCCTGCCTGAGAGGGACAGAGCCCTTCCCCTTTCTGAAACTGCTACAGTGAGTCTACTGGAATGATGACACTCACACTCACACATGCACACACACATAATTTAAATGGATATAAGGGAAACACAATGTGCCAGGGGAATTTAGAAGTGAGAAGTCATATTTATTTATTTTAGAGACAGAGTCTCACTTTATCACCCTTGGTAGAGTGCTGTGGAGTCACAGCTCACAGCAGCCTCCAGCTCTTGGGCTTAGGCGATTCTCTTGCCTCAGCCTCCGAGTAGCTGAGACTACAGGTGCCCTCCAGAACACCCAGCTATTCTTTTGTTGCACTTTGGCCAGGGCTGGGTTCAAACCCACCACCCTTGGTATATGGGGCCAGCGCCCTACCCACTGAGCCACAGGCACTGCCAAGAAGTCATATTTAATTGGAGAGAAGCATCATCCATAAGATAGACCTGTCTCTTTGTGACCTCTATATAAACAGGAGATAACAGTTATGATACATAATTATTTTCAAAACTTGAGTCTTTCATAGTGATTATGCCCATTACACCTGTCATCATGAGGAAATGCACTCAAATTTCCAAAGTTTATGCGAATCATGTACTTCATTTTCTAGCTGAGACATTTTAGTCAGAGTTTGATAAGATTGTCACAAAAAACATGGGATCCTATCTACAGGCCAGCAGAGAATGCTTTCACTAATCCTGATTTCATTTTATTTTACTTTATGTTATAAATGCCCAGCATTTTTAATACTACATGTATTATTCTAAATGCATGGTAAGTATTTACTCAAGCCTCATAAGCACCACAGCTGTGATTTTAATTCTTCCTTAAACATCTCTGATTACCTTGGGCCCTGATTATCAGGCTTGCTGAGGACAGGCATCCAGGTTTGATCAAGAGTTAATGAAGTCCATGACAGCCTTGCCCAAGGAGGGAGCCCTGCCCATCAAGAATACTGGGTCCTTCTTCACGCCACAGGTGCACCTGCTGCAATAAAACATCTTGGGGCTTAATTGATCAGCTCTTAATGGCAATGTCCACACACAGGATATTGTATCCAACCTGTGTTAAAAAAAAAAAAAAAACTCTTAAAGATTAAATTGGAGGACTTACTTTCCTCTAGCAATATTGGTATGTCTGATTTTGAATTCCCCCCAGAAGCAGAGCCTGAGAACAGGTGTCTGAGTTTGTTTTGTGCTGCAATGACAGAATGCTATGGAGTGCATAGTTTATAATGAAATCCACTTAGCTTACAGTTCTGGAGGCTGAGAAGTCCAAAATCAAGGGGCCAGCATCTGGTGTGGGCCTTTGTTCCATGGCAGAAGGCAAAAGGGGGAGACAAAGATTGAACTCACAGCCTCAAACCCTTTACCATTAGCATTAATCCATGCCAGTGTGTGGACATGACCTAAATCTCCCATTAGGCCCCACCTCCCAACAATGCTGCAGCAGGGATTAGGTTCCTAACATATGCTTTTGGGAGTGACACATTCAAATCATAGCATAAAGGTTTGAATGAAATGGTTTAGTCTTGGGAGGCACCTGTGGTTCAGTGGGTAGGTGCCAGCCCCATATACCGAGGGTGACAGGTTCAAACCCAGCCCTGACCAAAATGCAACAAAAAAAATAGCCAGGCATTCTGGTGGGGACCTGTAGTCCCAGCTACTCCAGAGGCTGAGGCAAGAGAATCACCTAAGCCCAGGAGTTGGAGGTTGCTGTGAGTTGTGACACCACAGTACTCTACCAAGAACGATAAAGTGAGACTCTGTCACTACAAAAAAAAAAAAAAAGAAGAAGAAGAAAAGAAATGGGTTAGTCTTGCTGGGAAAACCCCAGGAGCCAGCATAGAGCATATATCTCAAAGTTCTGCCTGGTGGGAATGAAGGAATGGAATCCTTGCCCACTAATTCCTGTCAGCCTTTGGTTCATTGCCCTACACTCCTGGTCCCCAGACAAGAGCAGCAGGCTCTGGCAGACGGAAGCCAGCCAGCACCCACGGAAGTTTCGAGGCCTGGGGAAGCTGGGGAGGGCACTGCTCCATACTGAAAGGCTTTGGCCGCTAAGCAAAGGACACTGAGTCAAACACACACAGTCACTCTCTCCTGGAAAAGAGAGTTATAAAGAAAAAAACAGCACTTTAAAACTTTATCTTATAGTGTAAAGACTACAAACTTAGGGCTCAAAATCGTTTGTTTGGTTTTTTTTTAAGTTTTCTGAATGATCCTTAGTGTATAAGCTGTGTAAAGGAAAGGTGTCTCTGGCTGCTCTTCTGCCCCAGAGCGGCTGTAGAGGGGAAAAGGGGGTGTGGGGAAGTCGTCTCCCTTGTTCTGCGTGTGACCCATCCTCTGCAACCTTTTACTGTGTCTGACACAGGAATGATTAGCCTTCAACCTGAGAAGTACCCGACCCCTGAAAGACAAGTGTAGAGGGCTGTGTCACCTTTCATAAGGCTGCTCCTGGGGTCTGCACAGTGACACACAATAGTCATGCCTAGCTGAGGCAGCAGACCCTACGTAAGCATGTCAGGGGGTGTGGTGTGGCCATCGTGCCTGTCTCCAGGATTGGTTTAAAAGGCTCTAGGTCCAGACTCGGGGGGATGCCTAAAACAGGGGGAGTTCGTGCCTAAGTGAGCACAGGGTTTTCAGTGAAGTTACTCAGAATATCCCTCACTTTTCTCCATATACACACAGAGATAGCATAAGCCAAAGATAAGTGAGTCTCAGGGGTCAGAGGGCAGGAAGCTAATGGGAAAACATAGGGACAGCCTGTGGCCTTCAACACTCACTTCTGTAAGGGGAGGTTTCCACCAGGCAATTGCCATCCTCTGTCTGTTGGAGGCTCCCAGCATCCAGAAAAGGTAGTCATTTGCCAACTTGAGGGTAGCAGCTGCCTTCAGCCCCCCGCTGGCCACCTGGCCTGTTCTGTGGCATCTGCAGACCCCTTGTGCAAGCAGCTTCATGACTTTGACCATATGTAGCACCACCACCTGAGCAATTGATTATTAAATGTCTTTCTTCAGATTGAGTCTCTTGGCATACATATGAATTTATTAACAAAGGAAATTTGAGCTCTTTACTGTGAATGAAAACACATTATCACTGGCCACAGTGGCAACAAAATAATGTTATCAAATTCCAGCCAAATGTTCTTGCCCACTGTAGACTGTGGTTCTGAGGGCTCTTTCACCCTCTGTTAAAAGATAATCCCACCTGCTCAGGAGCTGAGGCAGGAGGATAGCTTGAGCCCAGGAGTCTGAGGTTGCTGTGACCTGTGATGACCCCACCACACTCCACCACACTCTAGGTGACAAAGTGAGACTCTGTCTCAAAAAAAAAAAAAAAAAAAGGTTAGACAGGGCTTGTTCTTTGATTATCAGAAGGACTAATTAAACGAACTTGTTTAATTAGTTAAAGAGTTCCTTTCAAGGCCTGTGCGTCTGGCCTGTCTCTGGGAGACACCAGCCTCCATCCAACATTCTGGTTTCCCGGGCTCACTGCATTCTCTTCAACGTGGCTGGAGGGGCCTCAAATGCCTAGAAAATTTGCAGCAGAAGCAGGTCAGCACCCAGAGCTGAAGGCCTCCCAGGCCCTGGGAGGTGGTAAGCAGGAGCGGGCCTCCCTGCAGCACTCTGAGAAGTGCTAGACTCCCTCCCTAAGGGGGGGTGAAGAGGAGAGGGTCCCCAAAGAAAGGAAAACAAAACGGAAGAGAAAGAAAGTGAAGGGAGGGACAGAGTGAACAAGACGGTGGATGGGAAGGAAAGCACATGGCACCACCGCCCTGCCCTGGGGCAGAAGCAGCAGCCTGTTGTCAGCAGGAGGAACTTTGGGCCCTGTGGAGTGCACAGCCCTCCTGGCTACTAATTACTGCCCGGCTGCCTGCTGTGAGATCCTGTCAGCCATGCCATTTGGACTCACAATTTAACCTGCAAAAAAGATACACCCTTAATTAAAAACCAAGCTGACCTTTTGGAAGGTTTGTCTCTGGAAGAAAATAACTGACTTTTTAAGATTAATAACACCTAATAAGTTCCATAACCATAAGACCAGCGAGCACGTGCACTTGCATATCTGATGGCACCCCTGATAAGTATGTCATACAAACCCATGTCATGTCTTCCGGAGCCCACATGTGAGATGAACAGATGGGAGAAGGCGCTATAGAGGACAACCCAGTGGGCACCCCTACTGACTTCAGGATTGGAGTGAGCCCTTGCGGGCAGAGGGCAGTGGCAATTGCTTTTTGTCCCAGGAACCCACAGGAAAGACTATGTAATGCAAGTTGTTGAAGTGGCAGATGGGGATGGGACCAGTGGGGGACTGGGCTGGTGGGGTAGCCACAGAGTGAACCTGAGAGTGTCATCTACCTTTGGGCTCTATCCCCACACTGACAGGATTTTGTTTTATGTATTTGTAAGAAAGCAGCAAATTTTGAAAGAGAAAAGATAGTTGGACTTAGAAAAATCTGAGCCTCATTTTCACCTTTGAAATATGACTGGCTCGGCGCCTATAGCTCAACCGGCTAAGGCGCCAGCCACGTACACCTAAGGTGGCGGGTTCAAATCCCCAGCCCGGACCCGCCAAACAACAATGACGGCTGCAACCAAAAAAAAAAAAAAGAAATATGACTATAAAAAAGTAGGAATCAGGCAAAAATAGAACCAGATAGTCGTGAAGATAAAAGTGGCATTAAGGAGATCATGTTCCGTGTATCTGACCAGAGAGCAAAAGGATTTGACTTTGTGTCCTGACCCTAAAGCAGCTGTTGTTACAGCATAAATTATCCTCTCTGGCTTCCAGTCTTTACTTGAAAAGAAGAAAAAGCCTTCCCTCTGTAAATCAATTTATTAATTGTTTTCACGGGTTACATTCTACACTCACAATAACTCAGTTGGTGTACCTACCTGAGAAGCAGGAATTACTATCCTCATTTTACCAATATACCCCCTATGACTGGACTCCATGTGGGGGTCACTGGTTCTGCTACCTGCAGGATGTGTGACCTTGGAAAGGTTACTTAACCTCCTCTGGGCCTCAGTTTCTTCATCTGTTAAATGGGAATAAAATAGCACTTACTTTATAAAGTTGCTATAAGGATTCAATGAGCTAATATATATGAAGTGCTTAGAAAAGTCTTGATACTTAATAAGCTCTCAATGAACATTAGTTCTTCTAGACTAAAGTGTCAGGCCTAGGATTCTAATCCAGGTCTTCTGACACCAGGGTAGATCGTTGATGAAGAGCATGAGCTAGCAGACCAGTGTGCAAACCCCAATTCCACAACCTAACCGTAGCACTCAGTTTCCTCATCTATAAAATGGGGGACCTACTGCATATAGTTGCTGGAAGGACTGGATATGCTCAACACTCAGTAGTTGTTTTCATCATCTTTGTTATTATTCCCTGCTTTCTACTCACTAGCAAAAACATAACAAAACCAAGGGGGACCAGGCACAGAGGCTCACACCTGAAATCCTACCACTCTCAGAGGCCAAGGCAGGTGGATTGCTTGAGCTCACAAGTTTGAGACCAACCTTAACAAAAGCGAGACCCCCATCTCTACTAAGATAAAAAAACTGAGGCAACAGGATCACTTGAGCCCAAGAGTTGGAGGTTGCTATCAGCTATAATGACACGGCACTCTACCCAGGGTGACAGCTTAAGACTCTGTTTAAAAAAAAAAAAAAAGAATGAATTAAAAAAACAAAGAGATGGATAAGAACACTGTCTGATCTTAAGGCAAGACAGAATTCCGAGACTATATGATACAGCTACCCTTCATTAGCACAACTTATAAAATAGGTTATTCATGAATTTTCTGCTAAAGATGGAAGATTAAACATACTTGTCCACTACTAATGGCAGTAATGGAGTTTTTTAAAACTTTATAAACACAAAAGAACAAACAGAAAGAGAAAGATGCATTGGAACAAAATTTTGAAAGGTGGGAACCAGAGGGATAAGGTGACTGATACAGAAAATCAAGAAATCCTAACCAGAGTGGAGAAAACCAGGAAGCAACTTCCAGAGACTCAGAAATTGGCAGCACCAAGGACTGATAGAAGTGGGCATGAAAGTGGGGCTAAAGATAAGTTGTGGAAGAAGGAGTTGGACCCTTAGATCCCAACCCTTGCTCAGCCCAACTGGGGTTGAGACTGAAGGATTGGCAGAAGATGAAAGGACTTCTTTTCTGGTAAGGTACATCAGATATCATTGGAGATGGAAATATCGTAATGAAAACAGCAATCTAATGAACATTTACCTACCAGTGCCTCTCAGTACACGTCTAGAACCGTTCCATGCAATGCAGGACCACTAGCCACAAAATTAAATACACTTGAAAATCCATATCGTCACTCACACCACCACATCTACAATGCTCAGTAGCCGCATGGGACATGCAGATTCAGCACATTTTCATCACCACAGAAAATTGTGTTGGCCAGCTCTATCTAATGCCGAGCCTAGATCATTGTCTGAAGGATCTGATCACCTCATGAGGAAAGACTCAAACATATGGACAGTGGGGGTTCCCCAACTAAATGGCCAAAAGTTTATTTATTTATTTATTTATTTTGAAATAGGGTCTCACTCTATTGCCAGGGCTAGAGGGCAGTGGCATCATCATAGCTCACTGTAACCCTGAACTCCTAGGCTCAAGTGATCCTCCTGCCTCAGCCTCCTGAGTAGCTGGAACTACAGGCATCTGCCAAAAGACCTGGCTGATTTTTCTATTTTTAGTAGAGATAAGATTGCTCAGGCTAATCTCAAATGCCTGGCCTCAAACTATTCCCCTGCCTCAGCCTCCCAAAGTGCTAGGATTACGGGTGTGAGCCACCACACCCAGCTAATGCCAGAATTTTATTTTATTTTATTTTGAGACAGAGTCTTACTTTGTCACCCCTGGTAGAGTGCGTGGTGTCACAGCTCACAGCAACTTCAAACTCTTGGGCTCAAGCAATTCTCTTGCCTCAGCCTTCCAAGTAGCTGGAACTACAGGTGCCCGCCACAATACCTGGCTATTTTTAGAGATGGGGTCTTACTGGCTCAGGGTGGTCTCGAACTCCTGAGCTCAGGCAATCCACCCACCTTAGCCTCCCAGAGTGCTAGGATTACAAGCATGAGCCACCACACACTAGGCCTGGCCTTTTTTGTTTGTTTGTTTTGTTTTGTTTTTTGTTTTTTAGGTGACAGAATTTTAAAACTCCTAAAATAATTAACCTCCAATTAGTTTATTTGATCCTTTCTTTGAATTAAGACCAAGGATAGGGCAGCGCTTGTGGGTCTGTAAGTAGAGCACTGGCCCCATATACCAAGGGTGGCGGGTTCAAACCTGGCCCCAGCAGAACTGCAACAATAACAAAAAATAGGCAGGCATTGTGACAAGCACCTGTAGTCCCAGCTACTCAGGAGACTGAGCTAAGAGAATCACCTAAACCCAAGAGCTGGAGGTTGCTGTGAGCTGTGACACCACAGCATTCTACAAAGGGCGATAAAGTGAGACTGTCTCTAAAAAAAAAAAAAAAAGACCAAGGATAATCACCTAGATGAATAAAGCCTCTATCATGAATGTAGAAACCCAAACAAACAGGACAAAATCATTTGAAGAAACAAAAACAAAACAGGGACAAGAAAACTTCAAAAGAACCATTATTGGGCGGTGCCTATGGCTCAAAGGAGTAGGGCACTGGCCTCATATGCCAGAGGTGGAGGATTCACGCCCAGCCCTGGCCAAAAAAAAAAAAAACTGCAAAAAAAAGAAAAAAAAGAACCATTATTAATATCTTCAGAGTTGTGAGATGTTGCAATTTCAAAACAGAAGTGAATTTTCATTTAAAAAAAAAAGAAGAAGAAAGAAAGAAAGAAAATTCTGCTAGGTACAGTGGCTTGAAGGGGTCACCAAGAGTGACAAAGTGAGACTTTGTCTCAAAAAGAAAAAAAATCAGAGATGTTTTAAAAAGACATCTTAGGAATTTTTTTTTTTTTTTTTTTTTTTTTTTTTGGCCAGGGCTGGGTTTGAACCTACCACCTCTGGCATATGGGACCAGCAACCTACTCCTTGAGCCACAGGTGCCACCCATCTTAGGAAATTTTAAATGAAAGCAGAAAAAATATTGAATTGAAGGATTAAAAGATAGCATTGAAAAAATATCTCAGGAACTGTACAAAAGGATAACTAGATAGAGAACAGGAAAGATGAGTAAGTTGTCCAAGGCATTATACGTCCTTTGCCTTTTCAGAGTGAAATGCCAGGAACATGAGGTCACACAGAAAAGCTACCGAGCCTCTGACCGCAGGCACCTGATTCTGTGTGCGCTAAATACTCTGTTTTCTTTCTTGTTGCCCACTCCCTCTACTTTTCCCTCTCCCTCCAACTTGATTCCTTATTTGGCGGTCAAAGCCAACACCAGAATATCTTATTTTTCCAGAAGTCAAAACAGCAGTGATTTTCAAAAAATACAGGAGTGAAAAGGGACTTTGGACAGGTGTTTACCGCACTGCTCCATTTCCCCAGTGGTATGAGCCTAGCCTTTCTTCTCCTCTGACTTCTGGTCTGGTGCCTTCCCCTTGTCTTTGCCCTCTTCCTCACTCACCCTTACCACCTGGTACTACCCCGCTGTAAGCACGGTGATCACAGGAATGGTTAACAATCTTGCACATTTTTTAGAATAGAGAAAATGGCAAGAAAATGTAACTTAATGAACTGGGAGACAAAAATATATATCTGAAATAAAGATTTATAAAGAAGTAAAAAAAAGGAAAAAGAAAATTTCATTAATAGTAGTTTTGGTTTTTATTTTTTATTGTGTGAAATTTAAAACATATACCAAATAATATGTTCGTGTTTATATTGTCCAGATCCAGCAAATCAAGACATCATTAATAGTAGTTTTGAAATAATAATGTACTGAATGTTCACCATGTGCTAAGTATGTTCTAAGTATTTGTAAGGGCCAGACCAGCGCCATTTTGTTGTCTACTACATAAGCTCTGTTATAACCGCAGGGCCACTCCCTGCTGCCTCCCCCACACCTGCTTGCACAGCCACTGATTGAGATACCTTAGGCAGACAGCTGCCATAATAGGCAATAGGTTTCAATTCCCTTGAACAGCTCCCATAATAGGCAACATCTACTTC